>RJWM01013828.1:0-52322 GCA_004363535.1 Dasyprocta punctata
AGACAGGATGGGGAGAGAAAGAAGAGGGAGAAATGAGCAGCATATCCTTCAAAAACAACAAAGAATCAGTTCCCATAGGGTGTGCTGAGGGAGTAGACACATGCTAGAAACTTTCCAGTAGAGATACTAGTGGTAGATTATAACAATAAAAATAAAGTGATCCCACGTAAGAAGTAAAGAAAGGAAGTTAAGTAGGAAGAAGGCAGACAGAATGCCCTGAAGTAGAAGTGCCCAGTCATAAACAAGGCATAGCTTCCAAGATCTGTGTGATGTTTCTCAAAGAAAGAATTAAAGTGGAAGCCAGGAGTCCTGCAAACCAAGATACCACTGCATCTCCCTAATCACTCCCACTCCCCAAGAAGCTGCCTCTTCTCTAGGCTGCCTGCAGAAAACTGTTCATAAACTTGCTCTCCAGCCCTAGGATGACTCTCCTGAATTCATCTTTTCTCAGCTTGCAAGTGCCTAATGGAGGTAGTTTGCCTTTATATCATGCAAATTGTTATGACTCTATATGTGCCCCCAAAGCCTCATATAGTCATAGGTGGGGCTTTTCAGAGATGGCTAAATTTACAGTGTGTGATGCTGGGATTAAAAGTGTGTGATTACTAAATCAGTTCACTGATTGGTTTGGAGATCAATTAGAGGGAGAAATGAGTAGCATGTCCTTCAAAAACAACAAAAGATCAATTCCCAGTAGCCTAGATATGATATAAAAGTAGCAGAAAGATACTGTTAAGGTCTCTTGCTTGTTTGCTTTGCTACCTTCTGCCCGCCATGAACTGTTTTTCCTCTGCAACGCCTGCCTGCTGTGCCAAACTGCTATGGAGCAGTTTGCTATGAAGCACTGATAATGGACTGAAACCTCTAAAAACTGTGAGCTAAATAAACCTTTCCTCCCTTAACTTGTGGGTGTTGGGTAATTTGTCCCAAAACAAGAAAAGTAATTAAAACACATATGCATCTGAAACCAACTACTAATGCTATTAATTAACTACTAATACTACTATTTCCCCTCCCCTCCAACAAAACCCTACATCACTTCCCATGTCAATAATGTCATTTTCCAACTTGCTTGGACTCCTTAACACCTTAGACTTTGGGTATTTTTAACTCAACTCTCCCCTGACATAATAAGGTAACCACTCACAAGTCTTTCTATAACACCCCCCCAACCCTCCTTTCCTTTCTGTTTCCTGTACCACTCATCTATTTCAGACCCTCCTCTTGAACTACTTCATAATCACTTATCTGTTTTCTTGTTTCTCATTCCTCCTTTTGCAATATTCTGTACATGCACCTGCCATGTACCTTTCAAAAATGATCAAAAACCTCTGATAGTTTCTCTATTACTTATACAACAGTCTGAAATTATGCCATTAATCATTTTATTCATTCAAAAAATATTTCTTGATTAGCCATTATGTGCCAGACACTGTTTTAGATATTTGGGATATATTAATAAGGAGAAAATGTTTAATCTTCTTTCTTAATCTGATTTTTTTCTGCCTGTCATACTACTAGCCTGACACAATTTTGAGCACTATCTCTACTCACGCATTATCTCTTTACCAGTATCAGTAGTCATATTTGTATTTTCAACAATGGATCCAGTAGCAAGTGAGCAAGATAGGGTGTGATCTTTTCTGTCCATCTACATATGATGCCTTACCATGATAATGTTCTCATTCCTCCCCTTGTGCTCACTGAAATGGAAATTGGTACTCAATAATGTCTCCTGAATCTCATGAAGCAAAGGGCCAATTTATCCTTTGCTTGAATTGAAAAAGTCAAATTTAACAGAGGCATAGTTGCGTAAATGTAGCCAATGAGGATAAGAATGTGTCAAATTTGTATGTTTCTTTACGGGGACCAGAACTTAATTGAGCAAGGGTTGCGAACCCATATTTGCCAGATTAGACACCCTGCAGGTGTTATTTTAGGCAACACTTCCACTATTCATAAGTAAGTCTGGACCCTTAACTTAAAATTCTGTTGATGCTGTGCTCTTTGCTATAGGTGAGTTCCATAACTTTGCAGTCTGTCAAAAATCCTTTCTCACGCTACCTTCAGACCTAGAGTGTGGTTTGGTGCCAATATTCACAAGGAAAGAAAAGTTTTCAAGATCAAGAATATTCTTCGCATTTATGAAAACTTTTGAAATACAGAAGCTTTCTACTCAAAGGCAGTCAGCAAGTGGCACTATTTCTGTTCAATTAACTGAACTGTTAAAAGTGGGGAGAAACAAAATCATTCTAAACTCCAGTTTTAAATCTTCTAACTGTAGTTTTGTTGAGGAAAGAAACAAAGCATGCCTGGGCCCAAACCAAATGACATGTGAACACTTTCATCAGGCATACAGCTGCCAGAGTAGAGCCTAACGTGCTCCCAACATCCAGTTCCAGCTTTCACTCCCCTTCCTCCCCTGGAGACAGGACATCTTCCACCCAAGCTGGACAGCCCACCATGTCTGGAACATGCTCTGCAGGACAGCTCATGTGATTATCACAACTCTACTTACTAGAACTCGGCCACCGTGACCCAGGTCAACCTGACTATAACTGCTGACCCAGACCCAGAACTACAGCACTTTTGGGTCTCTCCTGCTGCAAGCTCAGATTGGTTCAGGCAATCAGAGTAAGGCTAGTCAGTGGGCAGGGTTTAAGGAAACTTCCCAGATGAGCAAGGAGGAGGAAACAGAGGCTCAGCCAAGATGTTGATGCAGTCTGCCTTCAACACACACCAGATCCAAACACATGAAACACTAACATGTCACTGCCTAGAGGGTATGTCAGTCTTACAGCATCAACCAGCACCAGTGCCGACGCAGTAACAGCATTCATTAGTCCCCTTAGCCATGCTTCACATAAGTGTAGGCAGGTACATCTCAATAGGGCAAATTCAGTAAACTCTAGTTAGCTAGAAGCCAATAAAGTATGAATTTCTGTTAACCAGAATGATGGGTTCATTCATATAAGTGACATTTCGGCCACAAGGAACTTATTATTTCCTTGACACACCAAGTTATTGATATTATCTCTGTTTAAAAATCTCTCTCTTCTCTAACAGAAGATATTAGTTACATTTTTCCTTAAGGACGTAGATGTTACTTCCCTGGAAAGCCTCTTCCAATTGCCCCAGCCTTTCCAGAAGACTTCCCAGCTGTATCATTGTTAATGGTTTATATCTAGATGTCCCCAAGAGCCTCAAGTATTTGTAGGCAGGGCTTTTGGAAGAAGACTGGACCATGGGGCTCTATACCTGACTTGCTGTTACAAGTCAGAAGATACAAGTCACTCGGGTACATTTCCCTTACAGGCTCCTGCCTTCTCTCTCTGCTTCCTGGACTCCATGATATGAGCAGCTTTCCTCCATCCAGGCCCTTCCACCATGTTGCTTCTTCCTGAAGTCAGCTGACCATGTAAGGACTAAAACGTCTGAAATGTGAGCCCAATAAACCTCTCCTTTAATTTTCAGGTGTCAGGTATTTTGTCCTAGCAATGAGGAAAGTGACTAAGACAATCTCCCTCCACACTTACCATCACTCTCTCCTCAAACTGTCCTTTTCTCAAGTCTTCCTTGTTAAGCTCCATTCTGTCTTACGATCTCTGCACATGCACTCGACACTTGTGAAATGTTTCTGCCCATATTCCAACTATGACCATCCCAGAACTGCAGCTGGAACTACTCACCTTTTCATGGAAGTAAGTCTCATCTCCCTCTGAATCTCAGTTCAGCTCTCTCTGGTTTCCACTACTACTCACTCTCGGGGCATCACATGCCTCTCCTTCCCTGCATTTACTAGAGCTGTACCAGTAGAAACACATTATTTGATCAAAGTTTATTTCCTTGCTAGATTTTAAACTCCCTAAAGTGATTTGCACTGTGGAATATAACAATTACTTAATGAATGTTAACCGAATGGATGCCTTTTTTTAAACATTATTCTGTGTCACTATATCCCAGTACCTATCTGTGTAGTATCCCCAAATCTAGCCCCTGCCAGCCACATTAGAGCCAGTTTTCCAAAATTCATTTTAAAAGTAAAATGAACATTTATTTCCATTACTTACACCTTGTATATCCATATGTAGTAATGATATGATGGTAAAGATAAAGATCTTAATATGCTACAACTGATGATCCTCATCCATTACAAAGGTCATGAAAAAAAGTCCTTAGATTATATCCAGAAAGGCTGAAATAATAACCAAAAAGTGGGAAGATGTAGCAGTATTAAGTATTTATGATCAACTCTGACCTAACTATAAAAGTCATAACTGAAGAACCTCATTTCCTACTTTCTTTCCAGTTGGTGTTTTGGTATTGTTACCACTAAGTAAGAGCCAAACTGAGTGAATATGAGTCAGCAATGTGCCATGTGCCTATTAGAGAGTGACTGTTTCCTCCCAAAACTCTATGTTGAAGTTCTAACCCCAGGACCTCAGAATGTGACTTCATTTGGAAAGAGAGCCTTTAATGAGTGTTATGGTTTATACATTGTGTCAACTTGAGAAGTCTAGAAGCTTAATTAAGTAACTCAGCAGCTCTACATCCTGGGGTGTAGAGCACAAGCAGTTATCTGTTCATTGTGTCAATTTGAGAAAGTCAAAAGTTTAACTGAGAGACTCAGCAGGGAGCCAGGGTTCTTACTTTGTAAATATCCTCATCCTGTGCAAAGGAAGGCAAGGAGATTTGTGAATGCTACACCCACCCTGGAGAGTGGGTGTGTGTCCTGTGTACAATATAAGGGAGAAAAAGAGACTTGCTCTTGCCTGCTTTTTGCTCCGGCTGCTTTTGCTTGCTGCTGCCTTGAAGTGTTGTCCCTGTGCCATGCCACCCTGCCTTGGAGCCAGCAGATTATAGAATGAAACCTCCAAAAACTGTAAGCTAAATAAACCTTTCCTTCCCTAATTTTGGGTGTCGGGTGTTTTGACAATGGGGTAATTAGATAAATAATGAGGCTGTTGAGGTGGGCCATGACTCAATATGATGTATTCCAAGAGCAGATCAAGACCCTGAAAGACACCAGCAACATGCATGCACAGTCATCAGACCTTGTGAGGTCACAGTAGGAATGTGGCCACTGCAAGCTGAAAGGAGAGTCCTATGTGGAAATTAACCCTGCCAGCACTTTGATTGTGAATGTCTTTTCTGTAAGAAAATCAATTTCTATTGTTTAAGCCAAACAGTCTGAGATACTGTATAGGGTAGCACTAGCCAACTAATACAGTACCCAAGCTACTCTTGAGGGAAAGGGAAAAAAATCCCAACATTTTACAATACCACAGGTCATCTTCTACTCCTAATGCTGTTCTTTCTTCTCTATTTGACAAATGACACTGAGGCACAGACCTACTGGGCCATAATTTCACTCAAGGGCTATCTGCTTCTAAAATTCACGTCCTTTGCACATTATCTCTAGGGTCAAAAGATCACAGGAATGAACCACACAGTATGAAAGCAGATTGGATTTTGTTTTTCTTACCCCTTAGAATGGGTAAAATCACGACTTTAACTAATTTGAAGTGCCAGATGCATTTGTATGCATCACCCAAATAAAATGATTGAAATGCTGTAAAACAGATGTGAATAGAAGCTAATTTTGCTTTTTAATGAGAATTGTGATCAGATCAAGACTACCAAATATTAAACTGCACAATGCCACGGCTGTTTTAATGAAACTGCCCAGTTGATTGGCTCAAAGATGTACTAGAGTAGCTAAAAATGTATTTTTTCTTTAAAAGAGCTGGAGTCTATTATGTAAAGTCTTAAAAATTAATCACACTGCATAAAGGACGGAACCTGATCTAGCCTACAAACCACAGAAAGGCAGAAAGAAACGAAATGCAGCTGAATGCCTAATCAGCTGTCTGTCACTTTCTGAATAGTGCCTAATATTCTAATTATTAGTCACTACACTGAGAAGAGGCAATTATGGATGGAATAGGGAAGATTGCTTTAACTTTTTTTTTAAATTAACCTACAATTTGGAAGGCCCTCACAAAAATATAATTTCAGTTCCCATACACTATAAAAGGAAAAAAAAAAAAAAGATTAACAGCTAAAACTTAGTTTTCTACCCTAAAGCATAAAAAAGCTTTGAAGTTGTATTGACAGATATGACTAACAATTGTAATCACAGAAATAAATTAAGTAAAATGATAATTTGTCTGTCACAATTTACTGAGGGAGAAAAAGTTCAGCACAAGCAGCTGAATTGTGAAGTTCAGAGAAAGTAAAGATAGAAACCAGTTTTTAATGAAACATGGAGCATTATTAATTGGTTTCCTAGCAACAGCCAGGCTAAAATTACTTAACATGTCTGCTCAATCAGATGCAAATTTGAGTGTTATCCCTTAAATGTTGATTATAGTTGGCCTTTTCAGATGCAAATCCAATGTGTAAAGTGAATGTAAATGTTGACAATGCTGATACCAAAAAATCTCCTGATTAACATCACTCTGGAGTTCAGAGCCTCAGAGAATCTTCCTTGAAAGGACCTCAAGCTGCCTGGTGGCCAGTCTTGTCTGCCATCTTCTTGTCCCACTTTAGCACTGCCCTTACTCCAGGCAAATATAAGAGACGGCTAGCCAAACAGTACTGCTGGGCCTCACTGACTGCTCAAGGACTGATTTCCCATCGGTGCGACGGGACAAACGGATGACGCTTTCCGGTTAGAGTTTAATTTGATGATGCAAGGACTTGCCAGCCCAAGACCAGAGATGATTTCAGTGTGGTTCTGCAGACAGAACCAGACCTTTGAGAGTGGAGCCCATGCGGTCAAAGTCCCTTCAAGACTTCAGCTATACTCTAGAAATAGTATGTTCCATCCTCAATGGTGTCATCAAGAAAGGCTGAAGGGAGAAGGAGGCAGCCCATTCATAATCACCACAAGCCATCGAAGCTACTGTGCTAACATTCCACTCAAGTGAAAGCAATGTGTGCTCATCACACTTTCACTCACTTGTGCAACAAATCTTTATTATAGTTTCTATTTATCAGGCAACAGTGTAGGAGCTGGAGACACAGTTATAAGAAAAAAAAGCCCTATTCTTTCCCTTCTCCTGCATAAATAAATACACAGACAATCACATTTTAGGCAGTGATAAGAATTAGGAAGAAAACGTAGCTTAAGGAAGAAGGGGATGGGTAGGACTCAGGAATCCTATTTGATAGGTCTAATTAAATCTTTTGTACAGACCTAAATGAAAAGGAGTAAGCCAGGCATAGGAGGGGGTTGGAGGGGGCAAGCCTGCATCGCCAGGCAGGAGTAAGGCAGTACAGAGGCCACAGAAGTGGAGTATGAAGAACAAGAAGGGAAAGGATTGATGACAGGAAAAGAGCAATTCCAAGCTAAGTTCCTAGCACATGGTACAAGACCGCACCCCTAAGCTCCTAGAGACCTTAAGGTATTTCAGGGATACCACTTTCTGTAGGGCAGAGGTTACCAGCCCAAGCTGCACAGCAGATGAGCTTTTTCTAATTTACAGCTGCTCAGGCTCAGCACTGCCTATACTATGGCCTAAGCTTGGCCTCCTGTCAGGCCTAAATCTAAACCCCAAGCCAATCTTCCCTGCCACTGACCCTACTCCACTCCCTCTCCCATAATACAAATTATCTTCCAGGAAACCAGTTCCTGTGCTAAAATGGTTTGGTACCACTGCTGTAGAGCCACCTAGAGATAATATCGCAGGACTACAAAATGGAGTAAAAGCCTGCCATACGAAGGAGGAATGGGGAAAGGGCAAGTGCACTGAACCTCAAAAGTCTGTCCTTTCCAGGTCAAGGCCAGTGTCTTCTGATACCCCTATTCAGGTGCAATAGGCCCTGGAAGCCTTTAGGAAGCTACATTTTCCAAATGATCTTCCCTAGAGGAGGCGGGATGGCTTTTTGGCTGGAACCTTCCACTGGTGAGCCTCTAAAGAATGAGGAATCAATGAACGATTCATTGAAGATACTCAATCAAGGCTCTGAGCTATCTCACCTAGCAGCTCAGGACATATATTTCAGAAAATTCTATGGCTTGCTTTTGCCAATTAAAAAGAGCTGCAAACAGGGCCAGGGAATCTCTGACTAATCTTACGAGTGCTGGGCCAAGGGCAAAGGCACAGGTCCTTCTTTCAAAGTATGTCACTCTGGGCCTGTTAGCCAGGTCTTAAATTTTTGAAGGCTTTCAGCATTACTATTAAGTGTGAATACCTTTTAGAGTATAGCTATAAGTATCCAGTGGTGGTGAACCTATGGCACATGTGCTGTAGTTGGCTATTTGTTATCACTGAAAGCTCTAAAAGTTTTGCCATCACTGCCCATCTCAGAGTAGAGTGGGGCTGAGGGCTTAGTTTGGGGCACACAGATGTGAGAAAAACCTGTTCAAGTAGGAAGGGACATATCTATTCAGGAATGAACCTATTTTGGGGATGGTGACAATGGCAAGATTTACAAGGAAAACTGTGGTGCCCAACTCGTAGACAGAAACATCTTATCAGGTTTGCCTTAATTTATTTTAACCCTTAAAGAGAAATAGCACTGGCACTTAGTTTAGCCTACAAAAAGAGAACAATAGTGCCAGAATTTGGTTTCATCAAAGCAGAAATAAATGTCCAAAAGAAAACATTGCCCATTACCCAATCAGAAAGGGGATACCCTCTAGAAAGCTTCTGATCAGAATTCCAGGAGAAAAATCAAACAGATGGCATATATGATGAGTCCTGATCCCTGGGATGTACCTGCTAGGCTAGTGGTTCCTAAAGTGTGGTATTGACTCTGGCCACATCTGCAAACTCAGAACTCGGTGGAAATGCATATCCACAGGCCACTCACCAGACTTAGAATATTAGAAATCTGGTGAGGGACTCAGTCAGCTATGGTTTAACAAGCCTTCCAGGTACTTCTGATGCACACTAAATTTGAAAATTAGCATTCTAGACCAATTCAGAAAGAGGACATGCCTCCAAGTTTATACTTAGCAGTAACTTGCTACAAATTGTTTCAATCAACAGGAAACCAAGGATAGCTGGACTGTACATTCTACAGGATGGCACACATTCAAAGTAAACACACTAATTGTGTGAATTCCCTGACACAATGACTTTTTCAAAAGAATGCAACCACTCAGAACATAAGATGCTGATTTACTGATTTCTTATGATAACCAATTGTTCCAACTAAGAAATAAAGTTTTTTTAAAAGTTATTCTTTAAGAAACTGAAGTCTTGGATTGCCTTCTGAGAGACACTTCGAGAATCACTGAGTTCTCTACTACTAGGCTCTCTTTGACCTTTCTCAGCCAATCTTGCAAGGACTCCATCCTCAAGAGCAGGAGAGAGAGGGTCAGACTCATATAGCAAGACTTTCTAGAAATAATCCCAAAATGCTTGCTGAATGAATGACTCTCACAATGTCTCATACCTCAGAGAAAATAAGAAAACTTCTCAATCTTTTAGTGTACCTGACAATAAAAGGGAGGTCATACAGATGTATAGTTATTACAAACTTCCAAGATGAAAAAGACCTAGGAAATACTTTAACCATGTATAAGATTATTATACATGAAGAGACCTGTGATCTGAAGGGAGAGTCTCAAATTTAATTACACACAAGAATCACTTGCAATGCCTAATAAAAACGCACATTTCTGGTTACTATCACCAAACATTTTGATTCACTCAGTGTGAGATGGAAATCCAAGAATCTATTATTTCAGTAAGCATGCACAGAAGATTTCATTTCAGAGATTTGTTTTTAAATTACCAACACAGTCGCTTCTCCAGTTTTTAAGGAATTTTAGTAAAGTGTAATAAGAGAAGATTTTTTAAGTAAAGGAATACTATAGCAAAAGAACTGTAAGTTGATTTCTCTCTAAATGCATGCTGAAGTAGATAAGAAAAAGTTTCTATATGTCTTTCACTAAGATAACTCTTAAGTAACTTTTATTACAAAAACTTCATAATCATCGTAAAAAATTAGAAAAATAAAAAGAAGTATAAAATAACTATAATTTTGCCATCCAGTGATGACTTGATACATTATAACTTTCCAGATAAGTGCAGGCTCACACACACACACACACATACACACACACAATTTTTAAAATAACAAGATCAGAGTATATGCAGTTGTTGTGTATGTGTTCTTACATTTGATTATTATCAATGTCTTTACATAACTCCTTGCTTCTTTTATATGTAAAATGATAGCATGCTTAACCACTGCTCTCTTGGTAAGAATTAAAATAAATATAAAAATGGTTTTATATAATCAGTATATAAATAAAATACCTGTGTTATTTGTGTAAGTATGCTAAAAAAATCTTGCTTTTACTAAGCAATGTAGCATTGATAAGAGTTTATTAGTAACTTTTACTAGTTCATTAGCTCATTCTCAGTGAATGCATACACATTTCTTAAGGCCTCCAGTATAAATGTGATACAATGATACAAATATTCACATTAATTAAATTTACTAGACCATGGTTTTCCTCATTAAATCTAAAGGGAACCAAAATATTCTATTGGAATGAGACTGAGACTTATCTCTCGTCCTCGAAAAAAATTTTTTAACATGCCCGGAGAGTCTACAGACTAATTCGCTTCAACCAGGAAGTGCAGGAAATTAAATACATTTCACAGAATGCACTCATCAGAATCTGAGAGTTGAATGCTTGAATGTTTAGAAATGAGGCACAAAGAACGTGAGTTTCTGTGACTACCCACATCCACACTAGCAGGGTTTCAGAACACTTACCAAGGTTTCAACATTTCGTTGTCACATGTACACTTAGAAAATTACTTAATTCTTCTAAGTTTGTTTCCTCACCTAGGAAAAAAGAATACTAAAAAATAAAGTTGCAGCTTATTTACCAAGGGCTTTCTAAGGGGCAAGTGGGTTAGGACATGAAGTTCCATGAATTCTCTGCAGTACTACTATATTTCAGTGTTCTCAGGAATCTAGTTAGTGTCCTTCTCCCCTCTCTCCCCCGGCCCTGGAGACTGATCATGCATGTGGGCCTAAAGCAAGGCTAGCCCAAGAACACAGAGCGCCTGAGGCAAGACAGACAAACAAATTGTTAGGCAGGTCCTTTCTCCCATCAAGAGAGAGGGCTCCTTCTGACTTCAACTTTCTGCATTTTTACTTGTCTTCATTTCTTCATCCTCTACCATCTTCCCCTGAATTTCAAGAGCTGCTCTGGACCCGGCAGGATTGGACAGAATGCCAAACATATGTATGTTAGCCAAAGAACAGGATTCAATAGCTGGCCTCAGAACTGCTTCACAATAGAATCTGAAGTGAAGGATCTCTCACTGGCATTACGTAAAGTCAAGTTCTATATTCTGGAAAATTCTGGGTGAATGACAAGTTCTGAGAGTGGGCATAGTCTCAAACTGGCCTAGCATCACCCTGACCCTGCAAGGTTTTTAGAAACAAAGCATGAAAGCTTCATGTCAGAGATTCTGATTAAATCAGTGTTTTTTTGTGGGTTGATTTATCTGTGTGTTTGCAGTGCTAGGGATCAAGCACAAGCCTCATAAATGGTAGGCCTGGTTAAATTTTTAATATTTACTATACAAAGTTTTAAGATGCCCTAACCTAGTAGTTTCTAAGCCAGATTACTCATAATACTAAAGACTGCATTAATTTTAGTAAGACTGGGAGGAAATCTGCAGTACAATATGATTGAACAATATGTCAGTGATCTATATATTCACAAAGACAAAAAGGTTCTTAAATTGTGTTACTCATTGCTTCTGCAAAAACACTTAAAGTGAGTCTATCCGAATATGCACAAAAAACTCCTTCCTTATTACCCAAGGTTCGGGAAATAAAAGACACCAAATACTTTTCCAAAACCTCTCCTTATATAAGTAAAACCACAATATGCATTAGAAAATTAGAATCTTTTAAAAAATATTTAAAATCATACTTATCTCTTTTTCCTTCTTTTGTTACCCCAACAAGCAACAAGCAAAACAGACTTTTGGTCCATACATCCTGGTCTTTGAACATTACCAACTTATGTACACAACATTCTTTTACTCATTCAACAGATGACCAAAATAGGCATTTTTCAACACAACCACAAATCTTCAGGGCTTATGCCAGAGCAGTATCCTAGAATTTGCATAGGGTTCTGTTATCACTCCCTTAGAGATTCAAATATTGCCTGATTTTTCTAACCTCTGGGTTGGAACACTAGGCTGTCACTTTGACATGGTCATTCTTTCTTGAAAGTTCCTTATGCTGCAGCAAAGTTAACAGAACAGTTCTTTCAAGGTACTGTTAGATGATTCCTGAAATTCAATTCAACGGAATGGAAAATGGCATGGCACAAACCTTCAAATTTATTATACTAAACTATCAAACCTGGAACATATGGGACAGAAGCTGATCACATAAACTACTGGTTCAACACTCTCTCTCTCTCTCTCTCTCTCTCTCTCTCTCTTTCTCTCTCACACACACACACACCCCCTCTTTGATCATACTGCCATGATCATATGTTTCTTGGCTAAACACTTATTTGGAACCCCATGGCGAATATCATTATATGTAATTTTCTTACTATAGTTGATGAAATGGAATGTATTAAGTGCTCATTTTGAAAACATGTGAGTTACAGGTCACTTGATTACCATTAGAGAATACTAATTAGGGTAAGCAGTATGTGGCAGTCTTGGCCAAAAAGACAGTTAGCGATGAATTCATTAGGGAGAATGAGGCAAGGCTCAGCTAATTTATATTGACCACAACAAGAAATCAAGTCCTGTTCCAGAACCAGAACTCATTAGAAGTGCAGTGGGAGAAAAGGGAGCAAGGACTGTTTTGCTTAGAAGCTTAAAGGCTTGTAGGAACAAAGTATTAGGATACTTATAGCTTAGGGGAAACCAGGACTGCTCATAAAGATTTCAAAGGAGTCAACTTCAAGGACAAGGAAGGATTCTTAAGGGTGGTAAGGAGAGGATTAACCAGAAGTTATAAACTAAAATTATTGCAAAGGCAATCTGAGCTACACATAAGGAAAAGATTTTCAGCTATAATTTTAATTAGAAGCACAGAATGCTCTTCTATGTAATGATGACCCTTCATCATTACCATTATTCAGAATTACCCTATATCCACAGGCACATCCACATCCAGAGTGGAAATTAAACATAGACATGGAGAAACGGGCAACTCACAATCTCCCCTTTTTATTTAATCCTCCAACTTCAGGTGAAATTTTCCAAATAAAAGACCCAAATATAGTGAACTCTCATGATTTACAGATATGCAATTTACCAACAATTGATAGATTCTCATCCCCTTCCAGTCTCTGACCTTTCCTGTGGTTCCTGACTATGGACCTCCCTGCTGCTGTGGTAGTAGCAGCAGAAGAATCTTCATGGATCACTCAGGAATTTTGAGAGAATCTGTGAGCAGATGAAAGGAAGCAGCCCTAGAGGTAGATACTGCTGTAACCATCAAGGCACACATCCGGCAAAAAAGGCTCTCCCATTTCCAAAAATGTTATCCTCCAAACTCCTTAAATGCTTTTCTCATCTCTATTTTACTACCTGATTAAAACAAGATTCATTAGGCTTAACAAACATTAAAAAACACAAATAATATTTTAGTGGACAAGATCCTATCGATTATTCACATGATGAATCAAATTCAGTTTCCTATCAGCAGCTATGACTGCCTTGAAAAAATTAAGAGTTTTGAGTGAGACTGATTAAAAAGGGAAGAAAGGAAAAATTAAACCTAGAAAACAGAGTATTAGAGGGAAATAGCAAGGAAGGGCACCATAAAGGAGGGAGAAAACCAATGTCTCATAAGTATATCTATCTGCTCCCTAACTGAAAATTCTGTTTACTTTTCCAGAAAACAAAACAGTTTTTTTTTCCTCTTTTCTTTCAGGATGGCCTTGAGCTCACTTTGTAGTCCAGGCTGGCCTCAAATTTGCAATGATCCTCTTGCCTCAGCCTCCCTAGTGCTGGGATTACAGGCGTGTGCCACCACGCCTGGCTGATCCTCTCCTTTTTCTTTACTCAGCAGCTACATGCTTTCAGAACCAGAGTTCAACCTAATATTAATACCAGAGTTGAGCTTCAACTTGATGCAAATGGTCTTTGGAACCCAATGGCTGTAGTAACTCCACTGTGGCATAGCAGGACGCCAGCTCCTTCCAATCTCACCATGATGTTACTCACAAGTGTTGCAGCCACTGGAGTATTCTTTCTCTTTCTTGGGAAGGCAATTTGTTTTTACCTGAGGGCCTCTGCACTTGCTGCTTCTTCTGCCAAGAACAATCTTCTTTCAGAGTGTTCTTCTCATCACTGTGGGCTCAGAATAAACTTGAGCTCTTGCAATGAGCCTTCCCTGCCCCTAACCTGACCAATACTATTCCGTCTGCCACTCTGAAAACGCGTACATGCCTGTCTCTATAGGTCCCGTTACATTTTTTTGTCTTTTTTTATTTTAAAAAGAAAACAAAAAAGGATAGAAGTAATACAGAATTTCAAAAAAAAAAAAGTAAGAAATCAACACTAGTTAATATATTGCATATTGTTATCTTAGAAGTAGTTGTTCAGGTTACAAGACCTAGGCATAAAAAATGATCAAACAATCAAGCAATGACAGCATAAACTGTTGGTCCTGTTACATATTTTATTTCCTTTGTAGCACTTAAAGGCATATAACAAACATTGTCTTGGTCATTTATTTATTTACTTGTGTATCATCTGTCTTCTTTGCTAAATCCGAAAAGTCATGAAGGCACGGGGTGGCAGTGTCTGACAGGTCCTCAGCATATCATGAGCAGATTATTTAAAAAAGCTTTTGAATAACCATACTGGACACCAACTCTTTTTTGTCTGTTTGTTTGTTTGTTATTAACTTGCAGACTTCTCCATTATGAATTAAATCAAAGGTATAGCTAATAAAAATCTCCAACTAGATATTCACAGTTCTACAGCTGAGTCTCTATTGGTGTTCTAAATTTACCAATATTTTGTCTTATACTGACTGAGAAGATGCAGCAGGTCCCTGAGTCCATTAAGACCCAAGTCTAAGTGATTTATTTACTTTCTTATGCCCAAATGGCTCACTTTAGTTAGTTTAAAAATAGGAGCCAACAGTGACAATACAAGCTTCATGGTACAGAAATTCCCATAAGAAGAGATGGCTGAAAATTGTGTGTGTATAGATTGGTAACACTTATAGTAACTGGTCCCATCATTTTTTTATACTATCATTGTGTTATGGTTTGTTTCTGGATGTTCCCCTCAAAGCCTCAGCTGGTAATGGGGTGGGGCAGGCTTTTCAGGGGCAGCTGAATCTAGATTTTGTAATTGCTTCTTTATCTGGTGCTGGGATTGGTGGTGTGAGTGCTGCACCCGCCATAGGGTGCACAGTCTACATACAATAAGGACAGAGAAGGAGGCTTTCTTCCACCTTTTTTCTCTTGTTGCTTTTGCTGTCTTCTGCCACCATGAACTGCTGCCCTTCTGCCATGCCACCCTGCCTTGGAGCCAGCAGTTATGGACTAAAATCTCTACAAACTGTGAACCACGTAAACCTTTCCTTCCTTAACTTTGGGCACTGGGCATTTTGTCTCAGCAATCAGAGAAGAGTAACTAACACACATTGATAATCTTCTATCTTGTATTATAGTTATTTATATTTATATTATTTCTTGGAGTCTAGGTTCCTTGAGGGGTAAGACTCGGGTCTGATTCCTGTTACTTCCCAGATGCCCAGCATTGTGCTTTACACACACAAGTGCTAAATAAATCTCAAATGAATACTTTTACTATTATTTGACATTTCTGAACTATGAATTAGCCTGTCTATGAGTAGCAGTTTTCCTAAAAGGTAACTGGGTAATTGTGATGGCTAATCTTAATTGTCAACTTGGTTGGATTGAGAAATACCTAGGAAACTAGTAAAGCACACTTCTAGGTGTGTCTGTAAGGGTGTTTCCAGAGATGACTGGCATGTGAAGACTCCACACACTGAGTGGGGAGGCCTGCCTGAATGTGGGCAGCACCATCCAGTAGGGTGGGGGCCCAGATGGAACAAAAGTGGAAGGAGGAGGAAGTTCACGGGCACATACTCTTTCAATCCCTTCCTGCTTCTTTGCTACCATGCGGTAAGCAGCTTTCCTTGCCACACCCTTCCTCTGTGATGTTTCTGCCTTACCACAGGCCTAAAAGCAATGGAGCTAGCAGATCATGGATTTAAACCCATGGAACGACGAGCCAAGTAAATCTTTCTTCTTTTAAATGTGTTTCCTTGGGTATTCTGTCACAGCAACAGAAAGCTGAAAAAGTAACTCAGAGGAAGCAGTGTTTCCCTTATTAGATAGTAACATTTTAAATTACTATGATTGTTAAAATACAGACTATTTTAAAGTTAAACATACATATATTACACTGCATACACACAGAGACACAGGTTTGATCGAAAAACATGGAAATTTAAATGTGCAGAGTTTCAGTACCAAAGTTTGTGTTTTCCAAACTAAAGAGCATTTTCTCCTCAACAGGCTACATACCTAACAACAGAGCTGTGTTACTACTACAAACACTGACTAAAAGGCAGATGTGACACAGAGCTTTCACTCTACAGCACGAAATATACTGTTTAATATGTAGGGGTAGCTACATGTTTTTACAAATTTTACAATTGTTCCTATGTCAGTTAATTGCTAATAAGAGCAAACAACATCTTGCCACGTGCTCACAACCACATGTTCTTTGCCTATTTTAATAAGCACTGGCCTGGGTTTATAGCAAAATAACTTTATTCAGGACTTTCTGCCAAAATCTTATCTGATAGCATCCCCCACACATGGACATCTGGGGATGACTGTTTTAAGGCACTGTTTTTGCAAGAACAAGGAGATGTTTTAAAGGGCAAACGATAGCTTCAAGATGAGCAATTACTTTTAAAGTCTGATCAATAGTGAAAAGCATGAACTATAAAATGCCTCTTAAAAACTCATTTCACGCTAAGGCAAAGTGACATTTACAGCAACACTAAAAACAAAATACTTACAAACAAGTTGATGGTGTTCTGGCTAAGTAGGTGGCACTAATATAAATTCTCTGTTTTTATCTATGTATCTAGGTAGAAGAAGTTATTAATCAGTTCATCTCTAATCCTCTTCCTGTATTAATGGCTTGTGCTAATGTACTGGCTCTCTTATTTTAAGCAACTCCTTGTGATGAAGTTTCTGCAAGCTGCTGAGATTGGAAACTATATAAATACCATTCTCTATTCTTTCTGTTTTACCTCTAGTGGTTAAAAAAAGGTCCTATTTTCAAAATATATGGATACTACTGCCAATCTACAGTACTGCTATGGAAGCCAAAAACATAGTGACAGTGAGCATAATCATAGCAGGAACTAATTACTACACATTCACTGGGTGTCTGGTATAGTGCTGACCGTTTTGTATTTATGATCTCATCTAACCTTTCAACTCTATGAAAAAGGTACATTTTCCCTGTTTTACAGATGAAGAACTGGGACACAGAATTTAAGTCACTAGTTTAAGGTATTAAAAGCTAACAATACGTGGTAGATCTGGGACTCAAAGCCACTTTTTCTAACTCTAACCCATAACCTTATGTACCACGTGACGTGTTTTCTGTACTCCTGTGATCTCTTCAATGAGAAGCCAACCTCTCTTGAGAAAAACAAGGCAGATCCTTGGAGGGATCTGGCCTGTGTCCCTCCAGCAAGGCTAAGTCTAGAAACAGTGTGTTCATAATCAGTAGAAACCATTACCTTAGTTGAGACAGGGCTGAGCTGGGCTGCTTAGGCAAGAGGCTGAAAGCATTGTATGACTGACCAGCACAAATCTACCAATGTATAGTGAGCACCTGCTGTATATGTTTCACTGAAAACACACCAGAATTTTAGAGATAAACAACAGAATCTTTATTCTCATGGAGTCTGTAGTCTGGGGAGGAACAAAAATCAGTGGAAATAACAATAGAAACATTGCATGACGGACAAGACTCAATTCTAACCCAAGTACAAACGTTCTGTCACAACACCACGTCTGGACCCTGGCTAGACTGAGGAGAGCAGAGGGGCTGCAGGAAGGCTTTCTCAAGAATCCCCAAGGAAGCTGGCAGAGGGAGAGAAGCAACTGAGCTGGGGCTGAAGGTAGGGTGGTTCTTCTCACTCCATGTCTGAAGGGATGACGATTCAGGCCAGAAATGGCAACAGCTAACACTATGTGCTCACTCCGTGCCAGACCCTGTAAAAAGCACTTGCTGCCCTCTAAGCCACAAGCCAGGTGCCCTGATGCCATCTTACAGGTGGTAGCTGAGGTGTGGGAATGACAATGACCTGTAGGAAGCTGCTCAGCAGTGAAGGAGGCGGGGCTGGGCCTGAGGTTCAGGACATACCACTCCCAGCACTGTGGCCTCACGGGCTCAGTAGGCTCCTGAGGTAAGGAAGGAACAACCTGCAAAGGAACTGATGCTAAGATTCAGCACAATCCAATTTGTGTCTTCGGATGCCACTCTTACAGCAGTATGATAATAAGGAGTGATGGGCCAGAGGCACAGAGGCCAACCAACTGCTGAGACAGATCATTTTCTTTGTGATCAGACTTCTCCAGTTTGTTGATAGCTTTTCTTTCCCATGGCCAGTCACCCTTCACAAGCCTGCAACATTGCTTTTTCTGTTGTTGTTGTTTTGTTTTTTTGATTTTTTCAGACAGGGTCTCACTATGCAGTTCAGACTGGCCTTGAGCTCACTTTGTAGTCCAGGCTGGTCTCAAACTTGCAACAATCCTCAGCCTCCAAAGTGCTGGGATTACAGGCGTGAGCCACCACACTCAGCTCAGCATTCTGAAACAAGACAGGTGAAGTCTACTTGGGACAGGTGATCCCTGGCAGACCAGAATGCTTTCCCCTACTCCCCATGTCCTTAATCGCATTTGTTGCAGGCCTCATAAGTACTTCTTTGCAAGTCCTCTTCTCCCCCATTGGATGAACCATGCATAACTCATCCATTTCTATACCCAGAATACAGATGGTTATACTTCCCCAGAGGTGCCTCCACTCTCCACCAATGCTGTTTCTCAGTGGTTACCACTTGAGTGGTGCTGTCATGCAGCTAGGAACCCAGGATGGCCAATGGATCCTTTGAGACCAGCTGGCAGATAGGACTGATTTTGCAACAAGCAAAGAGTATATCGTAGCCATATGTTGGCAATCAAGAAGAATGAGAGCCCAAGGGATACTATTATTAACATTAAGCAATATTTATTTGGTACTTGTAATATCTTTAACACTTTTCCAAGAACTTCCCACCTATCAACTTGTTTAATTATTATAGATTGTCCTCCAAAGGACCATGTGTTGAAGACTTGGTCCTGGGCCTGGGATTTAGCTCAGTGTCTCAAGCACTTGCCTGGTAAGCATGAGGTCATGAGTTCGATCCCTGGTACAAAAAAAAAAAATTAAAAAAGATTTGGTTCTTTAGGTGGTGTTCCTGACAGGTGATGGGACTCTTTAGGAGACAGGGCCTTGTGGGAGAAAGACAGGTCCTGGAGGGATGTGCCTTTGAAGGAGATATTAAGATCCAGCCCCTCTCTTTTTCTGCTTCTGGCTGCCGTGAGATGAACATACTCCAATTATGAACTACTGTGCCACCACAGCCTCAAAGCATTGAAGCCAAATAACCATGAACTGAAATCTCTGAAACTATAAACCAAAACAAACTTTTCATCCTTTAAACTGACTATCTCAAGTGTTTTATCATAGGTGACTAACAATTATTATGATGACCCTATGAATAGATAAAATTTTATCCATTTTTCTCATCAAGAAGACTGAGGCATAGACAGGCTACATAGTAAGTAAGCAGGAGAGCCAGAATTCATTTCAAGAAAATCAAATTTAGACCCCACAAAGTTAACTATTATGCTCTACTGTCTCTTAGGAGAAAAAGGAGAGAGATCCATGTTCCAGAACCAGACCCATAACTGCTGCAAAGCAAGTACACAAAACTTCTCCACAGGGAGTATATATTAAAAGAAGGAAATATAGTAAGATGAAACTGTGCTTTCAAAACCTGAAAAGTGGTAGAAATCATAATGGAGATGGGAGCCATAAACTACCCTCATTTCTAGGGCTCAAAGAACAGACCCACCCAAGTAAAAAGGCACAAAGAACAAGTTAATGATGGCCTAAATATACAGACATAGCTTCAAATTCAACCTACTATTAATTAATTTATGTATTGCCACTAGGGAGGAGGCAGTTGGTATTAAGTTAGATTAAATTATGGAGAAGATTCAGTATTGCTGTGACTGTTTCAACAGTAATTATTAAGTTGTTCTGCCTTCCTTCCCATATAAAAAGCTCTTTATTCTCATTCTTATAATACTTTGCCTTTCACCTGTCACCAGCTTCTTTTGACAGCCATGACAAGCTTTTCAGGTTAGACTAAAGATACTTTTTTTTAAAAGATACTTTTAAAGAGAAAAAAGGAAATCAGATTTGTAAATCCTAGTAGGTTTCTGATCCAAACCTGATCTCTGAAAAAAAATTTTTTTTGTCTCTCATTGAGCACACACCTAGAATCCCTGAGGCAAACTGTGGACAGTGACTACAAGGCACTGAATTAGGAGTCCTAAGACAGTGGGCCCAGGGTCCAGACTTACCAGACTCATGGAATTTGTCCTCAGTTTCCAGATCTATAAAACAGAGGCACCTGCTCTAACCACCACCCAGAGATGGCTAGAGGCTCAAATGAAATGACATACAGAATGTAAGGCTGTTTGGGAACTGTATCACACTATGGTGAATAAACAAGTTAACTGATTAATCAGGTCAGAGTAAACCTGAAGTGAAAGGATTGATCTGATGCCTGACCCCGAGTACCTCTAAAAGGCCTGGTCCTAATCTTGCTTCACTATCTGAGACAAATTTCACCACTCCCTTTAGTGACAACTAACCCTCGCTTATATTCTGCCAGAACATGGATTTTGTAGACTTTTGTCAGTTGCAGAGGACCTGGAGGACCACCGGCTGCCTGGCCCATAAAGTGACTAACATTTTTCAAAGAAAAGATCCAAGGAAGCTTTCTGCAAGGGCTGCTTCTTCTCCATCCCATTATTGTCAGGTGATAGGCACTGTCATGAGTTGAACTGTGTCCCCTCGAAGTCTGTATGGCAAACTCCTAATGCCTAATACCTCAAACAACTTAATGTGCAAACAGGGTCCACATGGAATTAAGATGAGATCACTGGAGTGGTCCTCTAATCCAATATGCCTGGTGTCCTTATGAAAAGAAGACATCTAGACACAGAGACGGGTGCTCAAGAACATGACACAAGCTTCACCAGCTGAGAAACTAGTAGAAGCTAGGAGAAGACCTGAAATAGACCCTTCCCTTGCACCTTCAGGAGAGCACGGCCCTGTCTACACCTGGATGCATACTTACTCTAGCCTCTAGAACTGTGAAACAATACATTTTTGTTGTTTAAGCTACTTGATTTATGGTACTTTGTTATAGCAGCCCTAGGAAACTATACTCTTAGTATTTGTTCTTCTGGTTGCCCCAAACTTGATGGTTCATTTGTTTAACCATATCTAATGGGATTCCCTGCATGGCTGAGCCTTGGAGAGAAGGATGAGGAAAACAGCCTCAAGGATCTGGGAGTCAAATAGGAGGCCATATGGATAAACACAAATAATGGTCCCCCAGGTATGTTGAGGGTATGGCATGAGGGAAAGAGGAAGGAGGGTAGGATTCTTTCTGAAAAGGGAAGCAGGTAGGGGAAGGTGGCAGAAAGAATTAGTTATTCTGACAAGATGAGTCCTTGAGGACCTCCAGTTCCAGTAACGGTTGCACAAAGTCACAAGTTTTAGTTACCCAGAACACAGGCAGAGAAAGACGACTGAGGCATCAATATAACAAAAGCTCATAGAGACAAAAATATTTGTTGTAGTATTTTTATGTAGTCCAGGAAACATATGCCTACCAGGCCCCACCTCTAACCCCACTGGGATTCTAACTCAGTAGATCTGAGAGAGAATAGGCATGCCCCTAAATATCCTACCAGGGATCTTAATTAATGTTCAGTCCCCAGTGGTCTCTACTGGAGTGTCCCAAAACTTCTCCAGCAATGGCACACATGGTAAATGACAACATGTGTGCAACACAATGAATTAAAGTAGAGGTAACAAGGCAGTTTCTATGTGGAGATTGGTGAAAAACATCAATTAATGTCTCATGTAACATTATTTAAGAAAAAGTACTAGGAAAGTCACTAACACATTTTTTATAAATACTCCAAATACAATCTTTTGAAATCATTTAACTGCAAAGAGAGCCATGCAAGGGATGTTCAAATATAATTTAAACTGCTGTATCCTTTTGAATGGCTGTAAGAAATGTCCCATGCTTTAACACAGAAAGAAATTGACAGCCATGAATATCTGGTGGCACATGTGAAACTCATTCATGGCCCACAGTTAGGAAGCTCTTGGTTATGTTATGCTATCCCGGCTTTTAATTTGGGGTAGAACAAAAATTCAAAGGCTCAAATATGTAACCACAGCCTGTATCCTGTTACAGTGAAATACCAAGCCAAACGTTAAATAAAAAGTTGATCTTGACACAACTCAGAGACATGTGACTTCTAGAAAGTTTAAGTTAACAAACAAAGTGAACAGGCAGCTCCTATATGGGAAAGCCTGGCAGCCATGAAAAGTTTACAAAAAGATTTTTAAAAGGCTCAGCTTTCTGAGCTGTAAAGGTGAAGTCTAAGAATTTTCCCAGGTTCTGTAGGTACACAGTCATGGAATGCCAGAATATTCCTGTAAGGTGTTGGTAAGCAGCCAACACAGCTCAGACCAGGCCAGTTTCCTCAGAGGAGTAGGGAAAACTATCAGAGTAAGGTCAAGTCAGTTTGAATGAGATGGTCAATTCAACTTTTATATTTATATTTTATCTATCATCCCAAAATCAAACTAGACTTTTTCAGTAAAGCATGCTGTAAGAACTAGAAGCCTTCAATACTATCAGGCACAGAAAAAAATAAACTTTAAAAATATAATAACATTCCTGGATTTTGGTACAAATGTTCATACAAAATAAATTCAGCAGTTACTGTGACCTGACCCTCAAAAAGATAACAGTGTTGCTATGTACTCGACAGATACTTTAAATATTTTTAGTTATCTTAATCTATAACTTCCATATTTTTGAAACATGGAGTAAATAATTTTACTGTTTCAAACAGCATACTTACTTTTATAAAACAAAAATATTTCACAAGACATTCTTTTCTAATTTTTTTCTTGTCCCTTGCATGCTAAGCACGTACTCTACCACTGAGCTATACCTCTAGTGCATAGTTTTCTTTAAAAATACTTTAAATATAATATGATCACATTGATTTACAACCTATGTTTGGGTGTACAAGTAGAAGAAGAAACTGCAGTCAGAACAATATCAGTTAATTAAATTACAGTACATCTGCAGAGTGAAATACTTTGTTAGGCGTGTGTTAGCTTTCCCATCACTACGACAAAATATCTAGAAGAATTAACTTACTACTAGGAAGGGTTTATTTTGGTTCATGGTTTCAGAGGCTCCAGCTCATGGTTATTTGGCCCTGTAGGCTTGGGCCTGTGGCAGCGCAGTGTATCATGATAGGAACATAAGGCACAGGGAGCCTGTTCATCTTGAGGCAGCCAGGAAGCAAGCAGAAGAGAGGAGGGGTTGAGTCCCAATATCCCCTTCGAGCACAGGCTCCCAGAGACCTAATTTTTTCCCACTGCACACTACCCCTTAAAGGTTCCACCTCCCCCACACAGCACCACAGATTAGAGAACAAGCCTTCAACACATGGGTCTCTGAGGGACACTCAAGTTCCACAGATTGTAGCAAGTTGGAAAGAATGAGGTTGCTCTATTCCTAATGATAAGGAATGATTTTCAAGAAAGATTAAACAAAAATAATTGCAAAATATTAGGGATCACTTTCTAATACATTCAACATTTTTTCCTTCCTTTGTCAACAAGACACAAACAATCATGAAAGTAAAATTTCTTAAAATGTTACTGCCATAAATATTATTGGCAGATCCTGGTAGAATTCCTGGGCTTCTGACATGGTGGATTTAGAGTGATGCTCAGAAAGCAGTATTTTTCACAGGTACTTCCCACACACATACGCAGATGCATGCACACCCACAGCAACTCCAGCACAAGAGGTCTGAGCACCACACTATGGGAGCTACTTCCTCAGCCTCAGCAGTAGGTGCCAGACTAACTACACATCACGGCCATTCCCCCATGCCTGAAACTTCAGTTTTTAGAGCCTGGTGACAGGGGCAGCATCCCTGAGACCCACTAAAGAGCCTCCACTTAAAATGAAGACCTAAGGAGTGCCAGTCTCTCACAGCAGGAGTAAGTTCTTGGGGCTGCAGAGGTGGTAACTCCACAAGTGCAGTGCTTCCCAGAAACTCAAGGCTTTCCCACTGTAGGTACCCTTCCTCCTGCCTCCCCATCTTTAGCCCCTAGCAGAGGACACTTCAATAAGAAGCCAAGTATGACAAAAGGCCCTAGTGTTGAGTGAGGTTTCTCATTGTACTTGCCCCTCAGAGCCAGGGCATTTCCCAGGACTCTGACAACCCATGTAGCCCTTTTTGGATCTTGGAAGAGGTATCTCTTCTTCAGGGGAGAAGTGCAACCCAGTTAGGACGAGGACCTGGCTAGCAGAAAGCAAGCTAGATTTCTGCATCTCTCACCCCTTCTGCACATATATGCACAGAATACAACATCCAGAGGGGTTCCAGAGGCAATGTCATCTTTGCACTGTTGACCTTGGCCTACAGCTTAATCTGTTTCAGGTATACAAATTACAGGCACTGTGTTAGAACAGGAAGAGCACCGTATTAATAGTAAGGTGAACTTTCCATCCCAATCTTGCCTCCAACCAGCTGCTGGGACAACACTGTGCTAGCCCAGTCTGTAGTCTGAGAGACAGAATGAAGAGTTTTGTCTAATCTTCTGGGTCTGGCTTCATCTTCTATCATCTCACACCTCCTCCTGCACATCTACACTGACTGAAACATTTGTATTTCCAGAAGTCACCAAACAATCTTTAAAGCCCCTGGCGTTCCTTGCAGTGCTGCTCCCCACTTGGAGACCCTTTCCTGATATATGTTATCTTGCTGGAACATCCTGTGTCCTTCAAGTCCTAATTCAAGGCTACTTCTTTCTGGTTAAGCCCTCCCTGACTCCCTCAGGTACCACCTTTTTCCCCATCACCCTGAACACATCCACCCTCTCCTTAGATCAAGTGTATACCATGTGGTAGTTCTGTCTCTCTGTGACATGCATGTGCCATACCTTTTGGAAAAGAAGTTTTGCTGGCAGCACAGTACTGGGTACACAACATGTTCAGCATTCAGTAGAGGAATTAGTAAGTAGAGGATGTTGCTCCATCTGCCAGCAGTTGCTGAAATGTCATACTGTACCAAGAAGAAGGAACATTATCTATGCCCACTTTTTAGAATTACAGATGGACCCTTTAAATATAAGAGAAAATGATGTCATCCATAAAAGGAGCTTATGGCATATTCTCAATACAGGCAGACTGATATTTAAAAACATAAACAAGTTAATGTTTATATTTTATTATGTCTCTCCTACTAAGATACAAGCCTCAGGAGGCCAATTCACTCACTGCTGAATATCAGTACCTAAAGCAGTACCTAGAGCCCACTAGGTGACCTGTGAAAAGTTGCTGAATGAAAAGAATGAATAAACTAACAAATAAGTCCATGGAGATTGAAGTTCCTGAATGAGGAAAGGGAAAGAACTTGGAATAAGTTCTGCATTAGCAAACATATTTGCAAATTGCTTTTATGATCACTGATCAGCTTTTCTGAACTGTATTCCCTGGATAGGCAGTACTATTCTCCCAATTTTAAGATAAAGTAGCTCAAACTTAAGGTCATTCAGCAAGTCAACTTCAGATTCAATACTTAGCCCTTAGCTAGCAGTAAGAATAAGATTAAAGATACAGCTGATTTCCAAAAAGTTAAAACACTAGAGGAAATAAAGGAGTTGGAGCCACGGGACCAAAAAAGCTTTGCACATATTCTTAGCATCAAAAGAGAAACAGACAGTTCTGTCTGGAATGGTAAGTTCTCAGTGTGTGTACACTGCATTATTCAGTCATCAATTTCCCCAGCCCTAAGAGGCAGACATCTGCAGGAAACAATGGAGCTGCAGTCCCACTCCAGAGTCTCAGGCCCTGCCTGCCAATCAGCAGTGACACCACTCTGTTCCCGGGAGGCTGGGGCTCCTCCCTGCGAGGGTCCCCACAGTCTCTTTACAAAGTGGTGGAAGAGGAAAGAGAATAAGAGAATAAAATGCTAATTTAATAAAAAATTAAATCAAATAAGCAATAGACTGACATTGAAAATAAATATATATAATCACAGTATAATCATTTAACAGAAAATATGCTCATTCACACTATAAATGAGACTAAATATTTTAAAACAAACACGGATGGATGGATAAAGATTCTTAATTTTTCTAATTCAGGTCTTTTAAATCAAAATTAAATTTGTTGGAAAATGGCACTTGATTTCCCAGCATTATTACTCATATTCCAAGAAGAGACAGTAAAATGCAAATGTTGATGAAATTTAGAAATTAATTTTGGTTGGTCTTTTTCAATTTACTTTTCACTTAGTTTGGGAAATGAGATCACTCTCTATTCTTCTGTTTAAAAATTAAAAATCAAAACACATTCAATAATCCTGAGAGGTCAGAGGTCATAGAGAGTTCGCATTTGCTGAATGAGGAATGAAGGAACCAAGAGAGTCCTGTCACTGCTGTCTTCTAAACCTGATCTCTATTCTAGCACATGGAAAGACCAGGGGAAATGTAGCTAAGATGTCCTGGGCACCAAATGGTCTCTAAAACCAGGCTCACTTGTTTAACTTTTATTTTTTTGAGTATGGCGGCTATGATATTAGGAGGTCATGCCTCCCAAAATAATGGAGGTAAATATAAAAGCACACCTAAGCACACACTGAAATGCAGACAGGGAAATTAAAAGCTGAGAACAAACTATACCTTGATCCTCAAGCTTAATCATCAATAATCTTAACTCTAAATAATGTCAGATGATGCATTTTTAACATTTAGTACAGTAGTTTCTTGTAGGTATCCAACAAATAATACCACAATGAAAATGGTTTGGCAATAATTTATCTTCAAAAAAAAGTGAAAGTTTACTCCTTACCAGTTAAAAATAAGAATTTACATAAAACATATCCATTTCTAAGTGTAAATTTTGATGGGTCGTGACAAATTTATACAGTTGGGTAATCATTACCATAATTTATAAAAAATAGAGCATGTGCAAGACTCCATAAAAGCTCCCTTGTAGCTGTGTGGTGGTGCATACCTCCTGTAATCTCAGCACTCTGGGAGCTTAGACAGGATTGTAAGTGCAAGCCCAGCCTGGACAACTTATCAACAACCTGTCTCAAAATTTAAAAATTAAGGTGGGTGCGAGGTGGGGATGTATATCAGTGTGAAGGCCCAATCCCCAGTACTAGAAGAAAAAAATTTCCCTTGTGCCTCTTTGTAGGCAACGTCCCCCTCTCATCCTAGGACCCTGACAATCACTGATCTGTTTTCTGTCCCTACAGTCCTACCTTTTCTAGAATTTCATATAAAATAAAATTACACTGCATATAATCTGTGTCTGGCTTCTTTCACTCAGTATTGTGGTTTTGAGCTTCATGCATGGCACAATGTGGATGAAGAGTTTGTTTCCTTTTATTGCAAAGCAGTTTTCCTGTTCTCCACATCAATTTTATATTCTTCTGAGAAACCTTAATACAAGATCTGTGCTAACAACGTAACTGCTATTTCTTGAATTCCTTGATTTTGTTCTCTGTAGAAATGTCAACATGGCTTTAGTTATTTATCCAGGTACAAAAATAACACCTATCAGGAGGGTCAATTTAGGCAAGACAACAGGAATTTACATGAAGAATTGAAAATGCCTAGACATACTAAAGAGAGAAAGTCAGCAGAAAGAGGCCAACATTTTAAAGAAATTTCTTGATTGTAAAAGATAGGATCAACACTAAGTTCAAGAAGACCATTTCTCTCTTGATCAGTTGATCACAAGTATTTCTGTTACAGAGAGCTGTGACATATGTAAGGATCTGTCCCCTGTCCAATGTGAGGGGTACCTGAGCAACTACATGGCACTTGGAGACTCAGTATCTTCAGGTATTTCACATGAGTGAATTTTCACATAACTTAAATTTATTTTATTAAGTGCCTAATTAAAGAACTAAAAGGTGCTAATTCTATGCCTTATTAAATGGAGTCTATTGCACATAATTAAACATTTACTTGATGATGTAAAATCATTCCAAACAATGTGATTACTATGCTGGGTTCTTAAACAGAGATGTCCTCAGGGGTTACCATATTTGGCAGACTAACATCTCCCTACTCTACATTGTCATTTTTAAATAGAAATTTCCATCTTCTTTCAATTATGTTAAGTCACTCTTCATACTGTTGATACGTCCTTGTTTTTTACTATTTTCCCTTGAAATTTTTTTGTAATTATAAAATGTTTTCATCACATAGAAGTGTCCAAAGAACAAGCATCTCAGTACTTATTTTTTATTTATCAACTGTTTACATTCAACATATTTGTTTCAGACCATTTTTGTTCTCAACTAGTATAAACTTTTTTTTTTAACATTACAAAAGTTGTTTAGCCATTTTCCAAGGCATCTGGGTAATAGAGAAATTACTCAATCACATAATCCACTAAAACCCAGTCACTGACATTTTGGTTAATTTTCTTTTTCTTCTCTTTCTTTCTTTTTTTTTTTTTTTTCTATGCAACTGGATTTCCCAAGTGCTGTGAGCATACTATAATTTGGACTGTCACTATTATAACATTCTAGCACATGTGTTTTTTTAGGCTGCAAGAAAACCAATTGTTTTTAGAGGGTACAGAATAGAGCAAGTGGAGGAAAACTAATTTAATCATGCACATGCCTGTCATGATTACTCATTTAGGATATTTCCAATTTTTTGCCATTATATACAGTCTTCACAGTATATTTCTAGTACAGTCTATCTCTTCATTTTTAATCTACCAAAAAGACATATTTGAGTATTATCTGCCTTGTACCATCTCCTTATCAAGAAAAGTAGCAGCTTGGTATCAGAGTGAAACCTAGTAAAAGGTTTCATCCATTCAGTCAAATCATTCACCCATTCAAAATACATTTACCATATTCTTACTTGAAATTAGAGATCTTTTATTAGTAAAACAAATTTTAAAAACCAAGGCCTGGTCTCTTTTCTCAATAACTAGTTGGGAAGACAAACTGTTGCTGCACTTGAAATACTCAGATAGCAACAAAGGAAGGAGGTACACGGCATGGGCTAAGTCACCGTGCACTGATGACGTGCAGCTCCATCTACAGGAGAAAAACCTTCTCAGGGTCTATAGTCAGAGATGGGCGGGTGAAACATCTCAATGGATAAGCAAACTCTGCCCCACCCACATCCACTGACTTCATTCATCTACTACTTTCTCTGACACAAAGAGATGGTACCCAAATCTTTTCTCCTAATCCAAAGTTAACTAGAACAAAAACAGTAACTTTTTCTTTCCTTGCACTAAGTACTACCACCGTCATTTTTGATGGGTAACCCTTCCTCAGATGCAGGGTGCAGTCATACAAGAGCTGGATTACACAGCCTACAGCCAGTTTCCTTTTCTCATTTGGCCTACGTTGTCACATCTGAGCAATTGAACTAGACAACCCCTTCCTAGCTCTGTCAACAAATGCATGGAAAGTCTCTTTTTTTCTTAATGCCTATCAGACTGGAAAAAATGGCAAACAAGTATGATGCCAGTGTCAGGGAAAATGTGCATGGAGAAAGAAAGGATAGTAAGTCATCTGCTTTTTGTTTGTTTTCTCCTGAAGATCAAAACATAAACAGGCAGGCAAAGACAGACAAGCAAAGGTCTGAATCAAACCAACAGTCCCTATTCCAGGTTGTTACAGTGGGATCAAAATACACAGTGAGTGCTTAGATTTTTAAAAATTTATTATAGCAAAAACTACATTGCCATTTGTTCCCCTCAAAATACTCCCCCTAGTTTTGAACACACCATATCATTTTGCTACTTTCTGAAACAGTTCTGGAAAACCTTTTTCATGTTTTTACGAGGTATACTAAAAAATACAGTGAATACTGTTGCCAACTGCTATCTAATAGAAAGGTAGGCTAGTAAAAAAAAAAAATGATGATGTGTCCCCTTCCACCTTGTTCACCAGATTTGGCATCATGCAACTTTTGGCTCTTACCACAGGTCAAAATGACAACTGTTATGGCTTACATCTACATGACCCCCCAAAGCCTCATGTACTCATAGGTGGGGCTGGCTCATAGGCGGGGCTGACTTGTGCTGCTAGGACCAAGGACATGCTGCTGAGATTGATTCATGGTGGGATGCTATGATTAAAGACATGTGATTAGTGAATCAGTCCACTGATTAGGCTGAACAGGTTAGCCTAGTTATTAAATAAAAGGGGCAGAAAAAAGCTGCTGTGGTCACTTGCAGTTTGTTGCTTCACTTGCTTGCTTTGCTGTCTTCTGCCTGCCAAGAACTTTTTCTCCTTAGCAATTCCCTCTGCCATGCCACTCTGCCTTGGATCCAGCCAACTATGAATTGAAACCTCTACAAACTGTTGGCCAAATAAACCTTTCTATCCTTAATTTGTGGATGTTTGGTATTCTGTCTCAGCAACAAGAGAAAAGTAACTAAAACAACCACGAACGGTAAACATTTTGAATCAATTCATGACATCAAGGCAGCCACAATAGCAGAGCTAAAGACATTTGTGAAAGAAGACTTGCAGAACTGCTTCAGAAAATGGCAAAAACAATGGGATCACTGTGTTCAAAGCAAGAGGAAGTATTTTGACGGGGATTAATAGCAATGTGTATTCCACGCTAATAATTTTTTAAAAAATTTTAAACACATCATATTTTTGATCATACTACATATATGGGGTTTTTCTTCTGGGGTCACTGCACATCCTCCTGGGCATGCCTCCCTCCCAGGTGAATTTCTCAGGTTAAGAAACAGGGAGAAGAATCTAGCTGGTAAAAGAGCCATAATAAAGAAGCAATGGGAAAGCTTAAACTCATGGGTTCAGACACATTCCTACACTAGTACATATTTTTCTTCAATATGAATCAGTGGCAGTGGGGTGGAGGGCTCACTTATATTTTAACCTGAGGCTGGTCCAAAATGAATAGACTTGCCAAACATGGCAATGAGCAAAATAATTACTAGAAAATTCACTTTTTCTTAATGAACATCTCATTTTCTTCTTCCACTGTCTTTCCCAGATTTTCTTGCCCTGATGAAATACACATACTATTTGTAAGTCTTTCAACATTAATTGGACAAGTCCTTTCTGGCGACAATCTCCACAGCTACTATGAAAGCAAACAAATCACCCACATGACCTGCAAGAAGAGTTAGCTTGCACTAGAAAGCTGAAGGTTTTACTTTCTCTGTGCTGATACCAGGAGTACTCTGAGAAGCACTCCCTGGTTCCCCTAGGGAAAAATCCACTAAAAAGGGCTCCACTTCTTAGGGATACTTTCAGGTTTTTTAGAGGAGGCAGCTGAGTAAATCAGTGAGTGGAATGAACATTACCCTAAAAGGGAAAACAATCATCCTACCTAGTGGAGAGGCAGGTCTGGAAAACTTAGCGGGGGCAATGCTTAAGAGATCTTGAAAGAATCAGCCATCCTGTCAAAGTGTGGGAATGAGCATCCCAGTACAGCAAACAAGGTCAGCAAAGTTATGGTAACCGCCAGTAATTTGGCACAACTGGCCTGCAAAAGAACTGCTCCTAGACTTTTGGATTTCACAAAGCAAGACAGGAGAGAGAGAAAAATAATGTCTTAAGGAAGAGTATAGAAAAACAATGTCTGCTATCACCATTTTGTTTCATAAAAGAAATAATACTTTAACACATACACTCAAACAAGGTACCATCTTGGAATAAGATGACACATCTAACTTGAAGAAACATTCACAACAGTGTGCCTGCTCTTTATTCATATTATTTATTAATTTATTTTTTGTACCAGGGATCAAACTCACAACCTCATGCTTGCCAGGCAGGTGCTTATGCCACTGAGCTAAATCCCTGGCCCTAGTGCGTCTGTTCCTTTTCTCATTTTTTCTGCAGACCAGGTAAACACTGTCATGGTCTGCCACTGGTCAGTCCTTTGGGAACTATTACTACAGAGCACAGGAAGGAGTGCTCCTTCTTCTAAGATGCCAAGCAATGTGCCTGGCGAGGAGAGACTGGGAAGTGCTCAGGTGGGGCTGGAAAGCAGGCTTATGTTTACATGCCTTTGGGGCCACAGGCCACCTGGCCTCCAGATCAATGCAATGGCCCAACAACCAAAGGAGACCTGCTTTAGAGGTCTCAAATTCCAGTCAGTTAGGTGTCTGAAGGCTGAAGGTGAAGTTCATTCAAGTTATTTTACATTAAAATGTGTGGATTCATTAGACTAGAGCCATTAAAAATGTAATGTTGGAAAAATACATAAAGTAAGCAAAAGTGTTTTGTTATGAGCTTTATAGAAAAAGCATACTATGACTTGTATATCTAATGAATAAGATAAATAAAGTAAGTCTAAAAAGAAATGTGTCAAAACATATCATAATGGTAGTAGCTCTTGGTAAGATGGATTATGAATGTACTTTATGATTTTCTATCTCTTCTAAATTTTTGTATTTTTCTGTGTGTTCTACATGTTATACAGTACTTTCAAAGTGAGAAGATAAAATGAAATTTGAGGGTAAAACTAAATTTTAAAAAATTCTGAAATTGTTATAAATTACCATCATTCAGTAGAAAGTTACAATAATATTATTTATAAGTTTTTAAAAAAGATTGAGGCTCATGCTGACAAAAACTTACTGTTTTTTTTTCTGTTTTTCACATTATCGTTTTCTTTATAGATCACTCCAAACAAACCAGCAGGTTCATGTCTTTATGCAGCTTTGATCTGACATGATAAAGTAGGAGTTTCAATCTCATTTATTATTTCATCATGTAGAAGTGAAATTGATCCAGATTGCTCGATGAATCAGATGTTCTCTTACATTAAAATATGAAAAGAAAGCTACAGGCCAGTTAAAAGGAAATGAATCAGGTCACTGGATTTGGAGGCTTCATGACAGGGTTTCTAAACCTCTGTATATATGACTTCCACTATACTTAATCTCTCTCCCTGATTTCATGAAGATATTGCTGAATACCTAAAAGTTCTAAAAGTATGAACCCAAATACATGACTTGATTCATCACTTATGAAACCTGCTTTCAGTTCCTGGAATAAGCAAACTGGCCCACATAAAGCTAGCATAACCTTTTCTCTCCCAAGCCTTACTGTATTCTTCTAATATTTATCAAATGCTTCCTCTGTGCAAGACATTGCATTAGCTTTTTCTATTTCCCATTTGCTCAGGAAGTGGAGGAAAAATGAAAGGCCACATGAGTAATAAATAAATCTTGATTTACTGCTCCTTTGTAAAAGAAAAAGATAAAAATTTTAAAACCCTACTCAGGAAATGTAAGAACAAGAGTAAATGTGGCAAGTTAACAAAGAACAAGAGATGAGGGAGTGGTGATTGGATATGGGACTATAAACCTAGGGAAAGGTAGAAGGCTTGAAAAGCGGGAAGACAAAAATGACAGAGTGAAAAAGCACGGAAAAGATACACAAAGATACATTTGAATTTTTAAAGTTTGCTATAACCATTATAACTATTTTTTGCATTTCCATAACAACAGGCACAGTACAATACTATTACGTAGTTTCTTAGCTTCTCAGAATTTTAAAAATTTATAAATCATACAAAAGATTTGTTGAGCTGTCCAGGTAATAGCCAACTTTCAGAGGCTAATTTCCAGTTCATTACAATTTCCCCTTTGATGCAGAAGCAAAGATGGAAAAAAAAATTCTTGAGCAGAGAACACGCTAACCAAGCTGTATACAGGATAGCCTGGGGTTGCCAGGACAGACCCTAGGGTCCCATATAACAAAAGAGAAAGAAATTCACCCTGTGGTACAAACCACAGCTCCCCTTTCTATCCAAGCTCTTACCTGTAGAGCCCTCCTCTCCCTGTCTCCAGGCACCCACTTCCACATGGTGCCATTTCTTGGAAGCCAAATGCAGCTTGTTCTTCCTGCAAGCCTGAGTCTTTGCTCCAGTCACCAAGGCAGCAAACGTCTGCCTTCTCTACCTTCTAACTTCCCTCTTCCTTTCTAAGTCCTGCTCAAGAGGAGCCCTGAAATGTGGCCTGCTTCAATACTTCTTGCCATATCCCCACCCCTTACGCACACCTCCTTACACACACCTCCACTGCAGCCCTATGAACAGCAAGGGGCCACCAGTACTACCCTCCCAGGATACCTGGCATGCTCATCTTTGAGCACATAGCTCTCAACACTGTCAACCAGGAAGTGGACTCCAAGGAAATGTTTGCTGAAATAAAATTAATTAAATAGAAGCATCTGGCTCTTTTACGAGCAATGAAAAATATCACTTTTAAACTAAAAAATGGTAACTCCTTTTTTATTAATGTCTTTTCCCTAAAGTCTGTATTCAGATTATGATTTTAAAAAACAATTTTTCTATTGGGGAAATTTTCATTGTAATGATCAGTCTGCAACTTTTCTTTTCTAATTATAATTAAAGGCAAGAACAACTAAAAAGGAACTGGTGAGTTCTAGATGAAGACACCAGGAAATTCCAGGCAACTCTGGCCTTCTGTAATCTCCATTCTTACTATTTTCACTCTTTGCAGCTGCATTAAACAAATCTGTTCTCTCGTAGACAAGCCTCTGCATATCTGGATCTGTGTTCTCTTTCTCAATTTGAGAACTACCAGTCTCTCTGATTTCATTTTCAGGCTTCTCCCTCATTTCCTGACAGTCGTTCTGCAGGGATTTGTTTCATTACATGTGACAACCAACACTGATATAGTTTAGCAACGGCCATGGCAGGACTACCTCTCCTCATAGCTGGGACCCTATTCCTTTTAAGGAAACTTCAGAGGGCCTACAATAACAAGAATTTATACTGCAAACCACATAAACCTTTCCTGCTCTCCATCTACTTCCTCCACCCCCACCTCTATCCCAGGACAATCACCATGAGAATCTGGAGTTCCCATTGAAATTTCACTATGTAAAAGTAGGAACACTAGGAAATGCCAAGAATTCTCTGTCCCTGAGTTCTTTCATAATGGGATGAAGGAAGTGTAGGAATGAGAGACCTTAATACTGACTCCCCAAGGTTTTAAAGACTGTTGCCCTCTTTAACACCCACCCTCCACCTAGAGAATAGCTGATGCATACACAGACAAGCTTTTCCTATCAAACCACAAATTGATCCCACAATCAGAGTTATTCAACCAACAGAATGGACCAGAATAAACTTAAAAACTTTATGTGTCCTTGGTCACTACAAGTTAAAACACAGCACAGGGTCACTGGAGTCATTACAGAAGTCTGAAGAGGACAGGGTGGATGGATGGATTTGAGTCTACCAGTAGCCCTTCTTTTATTTAAGGTTTGATCATTATACAACCTGTCCAAGATTCTCTGGGTAGACTTAATCTCTCATTTCTAATTCTCTAGTACCCTAAAGTGAGTGCAGAACTCAAATGCCCAACACAATGAACCAAACCACATTTTTATCAACTGTCTCTAAAACCTTGTCATTGTGCCATACAGGTAAAAATAAACCCATTCACATTTCATTCTCAATTATTCTCCTTGTACTTCATTAATCTATCAATCAGCAGCTTTAGGACATTGAGGACAATTACTATTAAACCATTATTTATTATAATCCCTCATTCCTACCTATTATATATCAATTATGGTACTTAATTTCTCACCTTCAAAATTTCTGTAACACCAATGACTAAATATAGTACAATTTCTTATTGTACTATAAAAAAATGGAATTTCTATGATTGAACATAATGACCTCTTTTCCTCAAAACAATTATTTTCAAAATAGACAAAACATACTAAAGAGATCAAGAAGGAAAATATTTTAAAAAGAAAAAGCTTAGAAACAAATACAGTAATCTATTTGCAATTGTTACCTACCTTGTTCACTAACACTAAAAACAAAATTGGCTTGTGGTTTACTAAATTTGGTTGCAAGTGCTTTTCCCACCAAACCACTCTGCAATCACACCAGTCACTAATAAAAGTGATTAGGAAGGGGGATGGAAAGGAGACCGTAATAAAAATATGCAGTACATATATTTCACTTCTTGTTTCAACTACTTTACCACCTTCTCATTTTACTCAATTTCAGGCCATTAAAGAGGCTGAGTAGTTAGGCAGACTACAAGGAGAACTCATTTGTGAGAAGATTAAAACCTGGCCCAGTAATAAGCTGTCTACCGTTACTGTACACATCAGTCAAATCCAGTAACTCACTCTCAGTTTAGCTCATTCTGCAGGGCTCTGGGAGAACCTATCACTCTCCTGATGGAGGCACAAGTCCATTAGCTACCAAAGCATGCTGCCATCACGTTACATGGCTTTCCTTTTTCCCTTACAAAGCATGTTCAAATTTTGAGGCAAGAGGAGAAATTCAGAAGGGAAATGAGTAATACAGGAACCTCTTAGGGTTCTCTGGCTTACACTAAGTAATGCTTTCTTCTGTTTGCAGAGTCAACCAGCAAAGGTGCTGAACAGAGAGGAAGGCCTGGCCAATCATAGCAGGCAACAGGTAAATAGGGCCTCCTCCAAAATATGAATAATCACACCTAGAAATGACCCATGCAGAGGACATGAAAAGAAACACTATTTCTAGGTTGTGAGAGTGCAGACTGAATGTGTGAGTATGAGGGTATGAGGTTGTGTTTGTGTGTGTGTGTGTGTGCGCGTGTGTGTGTGTGAATAGGCACAAGCACAAGAAATACCAAAAAGAAAAAAAAGTTTACTTGAACTCAAAGTCTAAAATACCTCTCCCTGGGAAGAAGACCTTGTGCAAATTCACCTCATAATGCCTCAGAATTTTTATCTGTCAAATGATATTAAGAGTACCTACCTCACAAAGTGGTTGTAAGGTTACACAGACAAATACAACTAATAGCCAAAGCTCAAGAGCTCCTATGCACGAGATACCCTTGATAGATAATGGTACCCATGCAACTCAAATTGCTCCTGATTCGTGTTTAATGGCTGCCAAGAGTTATGCAGCAATATACTTAAATACCAAATCATCTAAATCATTTTACTGGCGTCACTGGTCTTTAACCAAATCCTTGCTTGTGAAAGGTTCTCTGGGATGTTTACTTTGGATGAGCATGACTGTCTGTTTTCCTCAGAATCTGAAAGTCACTGGATCAAGGCTGCCAAGGCCCATTTTCACACAGAGGAATCAGTCAAGGCCTGAGGTACACTTTGCATTACAGTGGTGGTCGCCTGGTCAATTTCATGGGGAGTCGATTTGTGGCTTTGGCAGAGTCTGCCACTGTCTGCTAGAATAAATTTTGAGCAAATCAAATATGATTTGTCTATTTTGACTTGTGTACATTTTCTGAGTACAAGAGACTATTGATAAGGAGCTGAGGTAAGAAGGAAAAATGTTTATTGATTTTCCTGAAAGCACAAAATGCTCTTTTAGTTAAGGGACGGGATCATTTATTCATGGTAGTTATGAATTAATGCTACATCTTCTAGAGCAGTGGTTCCCAAGTGTGCATGCAAACTGCTTGGGAGTCTGATTAAATTGGTTCACTGTGGGTAGCAATGAACGAAGAAAGAGCACCATCAAGGCCTCAGGCGTGCTTCGAGAGTACAAGGCGTTGAGCACTGCCAAGTGTCACATGCTGCCTCTCCACTGAATGCAGATCTTGGCACTTAATCACACTGTCACCAAGTCCCACTTCTGACACTCTGTGTCTCAGTTTAAGAAGATGAAGGAGTCTTTAGGAGAAACCATCTCCTGTGGGCTAGTATCTGAGTAGAGCTCCTTAGGGTTGAAGAACTTGGGTATCTGGCTGCCCTAAGACTCCCACAGTAGCACCCACAACTCATACTAGAGGCTCCTAACCTGAGCACAGCAACTTGACCCCATCAGGTACTGTCATCCAGTGCTACTGAGACATGGGAGTCCAGCATTGTACCTGTACTAAGTCTATCTTCATCGTGAAGTTGGAAGAGATCACAGCCTGAAGGTGTCACTGGCCATCCTTCTACTCTTCATAAACATAACTTAATTGGAAGTAAAGTACTTTAGCTTTTTAAAGTTCTTTTAGGTTAGGTTGTGATATTTTAAAAACAGCTACTTTATGAGTTTGGTTTTGCCTGCAATAGCAAAAAAGCAGAACCAAACAGGATGATGGAGTGATATCACCTCCAAGGTGGTGAAATGTGTCTCTAGGGCAGGGAGGGGGAGGCATTTCTTTACACAGACAGCATAGATATCCATGACATTTAAATTTCATGAGGAACAATGGGAATAGGAAAAAAGACGTTTGTAGGAAATAAAGATGTTTGCAGGAGACACATGATGAAAAAAGGGATGGAAATGCTGATTTGCATAAACATCTCACATAGCATAACATAGTGCTCCTCTTTTGCTTCACTCTGCCTCCCTTTCTTCCCAGCAACATTTATAATACATAACGTGACATCTGTTATTTTGGGCTTTTCCCCTGCTCTTGGTACTGGGGATTGAACCCAGGGCCTTTGCACTGAGCTACATCTCCAGGCTTTTCTCCTGTTTTATTTTGAGGCAGGGTCTCATTAAGTCACTAAGTTCCCCAGGCTGGGCCTGAATTTTCAATGCTCCTGGCTCAGCCTCCCAGATTGTTTTGATTACAAGCATGCACCACAATGCGCAGCATATCTGTTTTTTGCTTCTGTAGTTCATTCTCTGCCTTATCTAGAACAAAAGCTCCAGGAGAGCTTTGCCTATGGCTTATAACAGTGCCTGGCACATGCTGGGTGAGGCTTATGAGCTGAAAGGAGATGTTCTCAAAGGTTTCTTCTGCTGTAAAATTCTTTGATTCTGAGTTGTCTTTATAGCACTGTTAGCTACAAAGCATAATTTGAGATACATCACAGGCGGTCATTCCTTGCATACCAAAAGTAGCTCATCAGGAGGTAGCTCCCTGTTTATGGCTCCCACCCTCAGGACCAGCTGTGTTTTGGAAGACTTCAATGTATTTATCAAAGCAGCACCATGGTCAGAAACTTTGTGACCAAACTTCATGCTGCTTCAGGTGATAATGAAAAGATTACAGGCTTTTTAAAACCATCAGCAAAACATGGACTTACTAGTACTCGGCAGCATCTAATTATTAAGAGGGAGGTAGTAAATTACTTCAGAGTTTTGTTTCTGTTTTTATTTTTCATAAGAAAAGCTCTGAGTTATCTATGCACAGCAAGAAATACAGAACCACTTTTAGTTCTGAGAGAAACCACAAATCATCCATTCCTGAGGCACAGTGTAGCTCTGGATCTTGAAGTCTGGATTCTGGTTACCCCTCTAGTGAGTGAATATGGGTGAGTTGTTTCACCACTCGGTGGATCAGCTTCCTCAGATGTGAACTGGGAACAGCAACTAATAGCCCCGTAAGAGACTAACTCATGTAAAGCCATTAGAATGATACGTTCTACATTGTAGACATTCGACAAATAGCCAAAGCCATTATAATCAGCCATTTAGTTTTTATATTCTTTTTAATTTAAAAATTCTTTAAGAAAAGTTTACTCAAACTTCCTGTATTAAAATTGCTAGAGTTCTATAGAAATCCTTCCCCTCCAAGAACATTCCTGGAAAACCAATGACTAAGGCTAATATATGTATGTTATTTTCAGTCTAGGTCACTGAGAACTCCAGTCTCAACTACTGGCCCCTTTGTGCCCTGTTAATGGGAGCCTTCTCATTAACAAGGAAGTCCTAAGTGGGTGTGCCAGTGGATTCCTCTACTGTCACAGGAATGAGATATCATAAGTGACAATCCAAAACTATAGTGTACAAACCAGTGCATGTGACCTTCACACAGAATTACAGAGGTCACCACAGCCCACAGTACAAAGCAGTAAGACATTGCAGGGATCCCCAAGAGATAGTTAGACAGTCTCTGTGTGACTCTTTCTAGAGATCACACTTCTCTTCTGGACAGCCTATGCTGTTGACCAATTATAAAAGCCAAAGAGAAGCAGCGTGTGGCTATTGTTTACTTCCTGAGCATCTTAGCAGGCCCAGGGCAGCATGGAGGAGACTCTGGAGTTAAGCAGGCCTGGCTTGTGACCTTAAGAATGTGCTTTGGTCTAAAATGCAGATATTAACAATATCTCCCTTGCAGCCTTTCTAAGAGGGTCAAATCAGATAAGACATTCAACTATATTTAATAGTTCCTAGCACAGAGTTGGAGCTCAGTAAATTGTGACTGCTGTTAAACATTGTTATAACCATTCACTCTCTCCATTAAACCAGTAGGCTCTATTTTAGTTATTTTAAAAAGGTGAGGTTCTCAAAAGCAGAGTCTTGGTGCAGGGCAAGAACATACACTGCTGTCCAACCAGATCAGGCTCTCTCCTCCACAGCAACAGAACTGCAGTGAGGCCCTGCTGGGGACTACACATTCCAGTGCCTTGGCAGCTGTACGTAGCCATGCAATTAATTTCCCACTAATGGAACAAGAGTGAAAGTGACAAGTTACCACTGAAGGTCTGGGCCATCACACACTGTGTACATTCCTCCACACTCTTTCATTCCTACAAGCTTCATCCTCAGCAAAGGACTCCAGGAAACCTCGCTGCTATCACAAGAAGGAGGAGCATAGTCTGGGAGAGCAGAGAAACAGGATGGAAAGAAGGCAAGGCCCTGAATAAGCACCTGAAACTGAGGGCCTGCCTACCACCCTGGATCCCTATTTGACAGAGGAATAAATGTCATGACCTTTTGATCCATACAAGCTTGGGCCTATTTGTTACAACAGGTTTGTGGAGCAACCATTCCTTAGGAGCCATGACTTAGCTGAAAATTTGCAATACCTGTGGGCAATGGTAAGATCACAGCCACAATCTGAGAGACAACTCTAAGAACAGGCACTAGAATATTCAAGTAAAATATTATTTAAATATCCTTTAAGTCTTGTAGACACAGTATGAAAACTCTTCAGATGTAACATAAAGAAGCCTACAGCTTCAAAAGTCTTTCAGGTAAAACGTGGAAGTGAAAAAAATGACTTTGTAAGAGCAATCTAAATCCCAGCACTCTAGGAGGCAAAGGCAGCAGGATCCCAAGTTTGAGTCCAGCCTGTGTACCTCAGTAACTTAGCAAGATGTTATCTCAAAATTTAAAGGGCTGGAGATGTAGTTCAGTGCAAAGGCTCTGGGTTCAATCCTCAATACAGTACCAAAACAAAACAAAACCAGTAACAACAATAACAACAACAAAATACCAATCCAATTTAAGCCTATGAGCTGAAGTTTTTGTGACACCTGTGAATACAATTATTCAATTCAGGGGATATTATTTTTAGTTTCTACATCATAAATTTAGTGCTACTGCAGAATGGGGACACAATGATGAGACAAGAACCATGTCTTTTGGGGACTCATGATTCAATGGAGAAATAAGAAAATACTGAAGTAACAATAATAGAATGTTGTCTGCTATGCTTGTTGAAAAGATAATAAAAAGGCATTATTAGCTCTTATTAACACATGCCAGACACTGCTAGGCTTTGTTACATGCTAGCTCACTTAACTCTCACATTAGGAGACTGAGTAGATACTATATTCCTCATTTGCACATGAGAAAATCATGCATTAGTAAGTTGCCCTAGGTCACACAGTGGTCTAGATTCAGGGTGTCTGACACCAGTGACAGCTTTCCCACCCACACAAAAGTTGATGTGGAGTAGGAGAATGGGGAAAGGAGGTTCCTGAATGCCTGGCTGCCCTTTACCATCTACCAACACTGGCTTAAACCAGGGGAAGAAAAGGGGCACAGGCCCCAGTGGCCAAATAGTCCCAAACTTTTGTGATGCTCTCTGTGCTGTGAGAGGGCACTATAGGAAGTGTTCCCAGCCATCTCAGCCTTGCCAAATACCTCAGGAATTTGGAATATAAGCACAAAATCCTGGGAAACCCAAATTAAAGCCTGTGGACTCTCAAGTAACCTACGAATGGAAAAGAGGTCATCCCTAATCAGAGAAGCAAGTAGATTCCTTGTTTCTGTGGCCCAGTATAAATCATTCTGGTCCCCCACCTCCCTTTAAGTCTCAGTTTCTCTGTCCGAAAAGGTTGTTCATGCTTCCCTGGGGAGTCACAATATATGCCTTCCAAGCTCTCGTGTTGTTGTAGAGGCAGCAACCTCTGGCTTACAGAGTGCTATGATCATTTTAGGAGAAAACTTGTACCTCTAAAAATCAATAGCCATTTGGACTTTTTCGTTCTGATAAAAGGTTTCTGTAATAGACTGGATTATTATTCACTCATGTCTCCCCTTGGGCAGAAATACACTTCCTTGCCCTATCACTCCTGAGCTTAGCCATATAACTTGATCTACTGAAATTTTATAGGCCTGACATACACAGAAGTTTTAAGCAAACCTCTGTGGTTTGTCTTGGCACTTGTGATGTGGTGGTCCCTGACGAGAAAAGCATACCTTTAATAGCTGCTGCCCTTCAACCTGGTCCAGAATGAACACAAATGAGCAAACTTGAGCCCAACTTGCAGCTGAGTGGCAGCCTAAAGTAAATCCACCCAGCTGAACCAGCCTCCTTGATTAGTCAAACCACAGTCCCCCTGCACACCAGATAACACCTGTGCTTGCCACTGCTGTAGTTTAAATATGGAATGTCCCCTAAAGGCCCACATGTTAGGGTTGTCACCTGTAGTTCTATAGGAAGGTAGCAGAAGTTCCAGGATACAGAGCCTAGTAGGAAGAAGTTAGGTCATCGGGGGATGTGCTTAAAGGGATTTTGGGACTCCAGCATCCCTTCCTGTCTCTTTGCTTCCCAGCTACCATGAAGTGATCAGGTTTTCTTTGTCACACATTCTTACCATGATGTGGTGTGCCATCTCAGTCTCAAAGTATGAAGGTCAAACCGTGGACTGAAACCATGAGCCAAAATAAATCTTTCCTCTTTTTAAATTGATTTATCTCAGGTATTTGGCACATCAACAAAAAGCTGACTAGCAAAGCTACTGAGTCTTGGGATAGTCTGTGACATATCACAGAAGTAGCTAACTAATGCATCATCATTTTACTTTAATGGGAAAGATGAAATTACAGGTAAAAATACATGCATCTCAGCATACCTCATACTTTTTAAATTTTTCCCTTGAATTTCACTGAGAGCACAGTCATCTTGTCACTCAAACACACTACTTGTCAATGATGTGAACAAAGATGCTGACAGGTAAAAATGCAGGAAACAGATGCAGCGACCTCTATAAAACAATGACCTACTTTGACAACTCAATGTTTACACTAACATCTCCCCATAAGATGCAAATGCAGAACTATTTTTCATGAGAGAGCTACATTAAATACTACCTTTCTGAATGAAAATAGTATTCTGAAGATGAGACAATATTTTCAGGTTTAGGGTCTATGTAATCCCCCTCAATAATTTTTGTGTCCTCTGTCAGTATGTTACTGATTTTAAAACCACTCTCTTCTCTACCCTTCCACAAGTCATCACATTAGTGCCAATGTGCACAATCAGTGAAATCTACGCAGGTTTTCACAAAGCTACTGAGGAAAACTTTTAAAGACTTCTATTGGTCCCCAGAGTTTAGAAACTGTACTAAACATTATTTTACATACACCATGATTATAGATAATCCTTATTTTTCATTGCTGTTTCAAGATAAAATAGCAAACACTAAATGAACTACACAAGTCAAGTGAATTATTATTAGTCAAAATGTTTATTTCAATAGATTTTTTAAAAAAATAAATAGCATTTTAGGGCTTAAGCAATAAGCAAAGTAGATCTAAAGAATACTACAGGGCCAATTATGGTTTTCTCAGATCCCGCCAGGCCTTTGAAGGTGATAATAGATCTTTGAGTTATCTGAATGTTACAAAAACCCTAGGCCAGTGGTGGTGAAACTATGGCAAGCACACCGTAGTGGGCGCCACAGCCCTCTCTGTCGGCACACAAACCAAGTCACTTTACTTTGCTAGGATCATTTTATGCTTGTGAGCAGCTGTTTTCAGCTTTGAGTTATACTAAATCTGATACAAGACATAGACAAACAGATGACCTGAGTGCTGCATGTGTTGCTCTCAAACTAACAAAGGATGAGCAAGGTTTGACAAATTATCAGCATGCATACAATAATAAAGATCACATTAATTGTGCAAAACCAAGCCAAACGCAAACTTTCACCTTTTTCAATAAAAAGCTGTATAATTGAATGCTCTGTTATTGTGTTTTTCCTTTAAGACAAAAGATGGTAATGCATGCCAGTGTATTCAGGTTTAATTGGAATGCTGGAACTTTATGATAAATAAGTGGTTTTAGGTTGCGCTTTTGGCACTCGTCTCTAAAATGTTTGCCATCGCTGGCATAGGGAAAACTACCATAAACCACACAATGCTCCACATCCTTGGTTGGGTCTGGAATTACTGTCACTCGGAGTGGTGACACTGCCTGACCACAGGTCTACACATGCAGGCCCTGGCTGCCCTCTTTTTCCTCTCTGCCTTACTCCTTCTGCCTCCTGCCAGGACACTCCTGCCTCAGGCCCTGCTGGTCCCTGTGCCTAGAGTACATGCTCCACACAACTCCCATCCCACTCCATTCAGGCCCTTTCAGAGCTGCCTTCTAAAGAAGCCATCCCATCTCATCTCAAATAGGCATCCCAACCTCCATCTGTCTCCCTATTGCTATTTTTCCTGACAGCATTATTTATGACTGTTGGAAATTATCTTACACATTGTGTATTGCTTGCTTTTCTCGTGAGCATGGAGATTTTAATTGTGTAATTCATTACGGTATCCCCCGCACCTGGATAGGCCTGCATAGTTAGCACTCGATAAATATTTACTAACTATATAAATTGGGAGTTTCAGATGTTGCTGCATGGAAACAGAAAGCACTTAATTACTTATTAAATCAGATTTGTTAGGCAAAATCTTCTAAGATACAGAACTCACAGAGAGAAAGAATGGAAATAACAAAATAAGCCTTCCAGAATTTTATAAAAAGGTTGAACCATTTTATTATTCAACTACTACAAAGTCACATAATCCTGAACCAGTTAACTACTAGACTCCAACTCACTCTTTAAAGTGGAAAACAAGTTCCATATATACTAAAAGTGATTTCATGTAATATTGTTAAATATCATTTAGGAATGAAGTATTTTAAATGTTCTTCACAGTAAATAAATTACTCAACTATTGTTACTTGGGTTTCTTAAACAAGACCTATCCTGGGGTTTTCCTGAGAAACTTTCAGGATTTGAGTATGTGACATTTCAAGACTATTATTAAATAGTTGCAGAACACTTAAAGAGGAGGGCATGGCATTTTCTTTATTCTATAGTGTGTTCTTGGATTTCTTCATAAAAGCCCGACAAATCTCTTCAGAATAAACCTTTCCAAATAACATAGGTAAAAGCACCTCCTGCTTTTCCATTGCTTAGTTCTCATGATGTGAAAAAAAAATTATATTTTCTGTTCATATAGCTTAATAAACCTCTCTCAAATTTTGAAATGCCTTTTCTCCTAAGTGGGAAATTACATTTATCAAATATGGAAGTCATTTTTCTAATGATCTGACATCTCAAAAACTTAAATCTGTATAACCGTTCAAGGCTGGTATATTTTGAAACAGCAAAAATTTGTGTATGGAATGTTTTAAAGCCCATGGATTCCTAGGACTACTCACTATGACTTACACAAACACAAACCAAAATTCTGCCAGGGAAATCAAAGCCTATCAAGTATCTCCAAGTACAAATGCTTAACCCAAAACAAAAATGTATATAGCTGCTTTGATTATTTCTCTTGCACTGTATTACGGAAATGTGAAGAGGTCAGGGGAGTCTAAGGACTGTGTGGCAATGGGAGCATCATCATGGACTATGAACAAAAGGTGGCACAATCATATCAGTATTAACACTTATGGAATACTTTCTAGATGCCAGTCCTTCAGACATATGATTTTACATACTCCACATAACCACATTCTGAGATAAGTACTATTCCCATTCCCATCTGACAGAAGTTAAGCCCTAGAGGAATAAACAGTTTGGCTGAGGTCCCATGACTAGCAAGATTCCAGACGCAGCACCCGTAACCGTCCAGAGCACAGCAGCCAGCAGAGCTCCTGCAGAGAACAGCCAAGGGAACAGATCAGGGAGTTCTCTTTTCTTCAGAATTCGCCAGATAACAAGCCAAATATGCACGGTGTCACACGAAACCCTGAGGGACATACTTACTATTACCCCATTTAGAGATGAAGAAACCAAGGCACAGAGAAGTTATGTAACTTAATAAAAGAAGCATGAGCCGGGCGTGGTGGCGCACGCCTTTAATCCCAGCACTCGGGAGGCTGAGGTAGGTGGAGCGTTGTGAGTTCGAGGCCGGCTTGGGCTACAACGCGGCGCAAGGCCGACCTGAACTACATAGTGCGACCCTGCCTCAAAAATCCAGGGCTGGGAGTTTGGCTCAGTGGCTTAAGCGCCTGCCCTGGCAGGCGCAAGGCTGTGAGTTCAATGCCCGGTGCCGCAAAAAAAAAAAAAAAAAAGCAAAGCCAGGATTCTCAGTCAGGCAAGCTGGCTGCAGGACATATCCACTGGACCAGTGTCCTTTCACCTTTTCATTCACTCCTACCTTTCAATCATCTTTGGTTTTTTGTCTACAGAATTAGCCTAGCTGGTTGAACTACATCGCTTCTAAAATTTTGTATCAGTTAGAGTTCACTAGAAGAACAAATTCAACACATTATATAAAGGATTCAAAAGGTAGGCTTAAAATGGCATCTACATAGCCAGGTCTGCAAGAATGCAAAAGGGTCATTCATGTGCTGCAGATCCAAAGGATTCAGTCAGAAGTCAAAGGCCTGGAGTTCACTGTAGAGCCCCATGTGAGTCTGTATCAGGAAGCTGAACAGTCTGCACTAAAGGCCTGGAGATGGCCATCCAAAGGTGTTGAAAAAGACTGGTGCTCCTTCAAAGAAGCAGAAGAAGGACTTCTTCCTCATTTTCCTTTTTATTTCTTCCTGGTTACAAGCCTACTGGTTCATGCCACTGAAAACCAGGGTGAGTCTTCAGTTTTCAGGAAATCAACCATCCAGACACACCCAGAACTACGCTAAACCAATCTGCTAAGTGTTTCTTGTTCAAACTGACACCACAGTTAGCTATCACAGACTCCTTCCACTTTTCAAGTGACAGGATGCTCTACTTGTCTGTGAAAGGTTATCTGCCATGATGAAAATACTTAGTTCAGAAGACAGTTTCTAAGTGGTCCTGTTTTTTTCCCCAGAGGAGAGAAACACTACTGATAATGATACAGACACTGCTTAACACAAATAACAATAGGGTTACTTCTAATAAACCCATCATAAATTGAAAATATCCTAACTAAAAAATGCATTTAAGGGATCTACTTTACCAAACATCCTAGCTGTATGTGGTTAAGTGTCAGCTGTTCCCCCTCGTGGCTGTGTGGCTGATTGGGAGCTGTGGGTCACGGTGAGTACGCAGCATCATATGGTTTATCCCTAGTCAGGCAGAAGACGCCAATTCAAAATCTGAAATATGGGTCCTCCTGATGTACGCCACCATCAAAACACTGCAAGTCAAACCATAGTAAACTGGGGACTGACAGTACATTTTCAGGATTAAGGTTCATCTTCTTAGAATTTGATGTAGAATAAAAATTTTAATCACAATGATAGTTAATAATTGCATAAAGAACAACAAAAATTTAAAAAACAATTGTAAACTACTATTACTTCTACCGTATCTTCCAGTGTTCATATAGCTTCTTTGCCGGAAACAATGATCTTCAGGATTGACTGCATCCCACCATTCACATGTGCTTAATTAAAACACATGGCCTATCAAAATATCTCTTATTAAATACAGTGATTGGGTGGAGTAGCGGAGTTGTCTTGCACAATGTTTTAAACTCATCAGTATCAGCTGCCAACATTTAAAGACAGTTTTCACATACAAATATTAATTCTGAACTTGTCTCTCTCAAACAATAGTAACAATGAAAGTATCTGTCAACACAAGGCCTACTCTCCAACACTGCAAGACTGGGTTGAAGCTGAGTCACAGCTGACTTTTCAAGGGGAGCAAGGGTTCTCCAGTCTTCCAGAGTGCATTAAGATGAACTGGGTCAATTCAGGCACCTATTATGTCCTGGATAGGCATTTGAGTTTGAAACTGGTAGGCCACAGGCTCCCTAGTTTGAACACTTCTACTCTAACTGCATATATGAAACAGTAGCACATTTCCATGGCTGCTATATATTAAACACTAAAATCTATAGAACTGATACCCAAAAGGCCACACCGTTTGAAAGGTCTGATTCCTTTTGAAAATGCTATAATCTTCACAATGTTAGTTATTTCAGCAGGGTAAACAAAAGAGTTCCAGTCTTACCAACATGTATTATCATCAACTTTGTTCAATCCAGGCCAATTACATGGAAAGTTTGGGGATGGAGCCCTGGCATCCTTATTTTCTCCAGGTTCACTCAAGTGATTCTGATGGAAACCTATGCTGAAAACTGGCCTTATACCTACTGACAGATACGTGTAATTTTTAAATCAGTAACACTGATTTCCATAAGGCACAGATGAGAATCACTGTCACTACTTTAAAATACGTATCAGATAGATACTTAAGATGCCATCATCTTTCCAGGGACTAAAAAGACACGATTCCTTTATTCTACTACCATTTGAAGGGAAGGGCACATATAATTTAACATCTCTTGACCAAAATTCTTGGCTGATGTTTGCATACTTTGAGAGCAAATGTTTTGTTGAGGGCCCCTAAAAGTACTGAAGTGGAGCCAACCTATAAAAGGGAATTTCCAATCTGGGCAGAATATTGAGACACATTAGTTTAAATCACACTTTGTCAACCATTTGGTTGAGCTAGCATCAAATACCAGATGTCTAGTGTCAGAAAGATCCTATTAAAGATGTACGCGGAATGTCTCTAAAATCTAAACTGCCTACAGATTACACATGGGCTGAGGACACCTACATGACACTCACTGCATCCTGATGATAAATCTTTGTTCCCAGCCTCCCAGTCCATCAGACTCCTAAACACACTGAGATTAGTTCAAGGAATAAAGCAGAGGCCTAGAAACTCACCTGCCATTACTGAGAAGGGATCCATAGCAGGTACTCAACCTCGGTTTACACAGAAACATCAGGAGCCCCATTTTCTTCATTTGATGTTTGATATTTGAGGAAACAGGGGGATAATTTGTTTATTCATGCTTACTACCAGTGTTCAGCTTAAAGTCTCTCTACAGGATTCCCCTGGGTCTGCCATTCTGCCATACAAGGAGAATCATGCAGCTAAAATAGCATCCAAAATGCTTTCACTGAAAGAGTTAGATTGAAACAAGGTGCTTCTGTTGGAAGCTCAGATGTGCTTTTGCAGCAGCTGTTTAGGTGATGGGTAATATGACCCAAAGTGTGCTATCTCTGTGGATGCCACTGGAGAAGTGTCCAGTGAGAAGATTAAACATATGGCCAGAGCATTGGGGTTTTCTGTTCTTAACTCACAATGTTTCCTTCTAGGTCCCCATATATACCACTGGCCCAAACAAATTTCTAAAATAAAGAACATGAACATAACGACAGGATTTTGATTTAGAAGATCTAAAGGAAAAGAAAATTCTGTACTTGTGGATAGGGTCAGATATCAGATCTGTCAGGAGATTCCATCTCCAAATAAATATCAGAAAGGATAAGAAAACTAGTTGGCAAATTTAGAAAATCAATAATTATAACCATTTTAGACATTACTGCTTTTATTGTTATGATATTAGCATGTGGGGTGGGTTAACTAATGGTCATCTTAAATGAGAATGTCCAACTGAACTGAGTCAGCATAGTTCTTGGCACGGAAGACCCACCTGAAGATTGCTGCCAGAACTGTACAAAAGGAGAAGCATGGCAGGGTGGGGGGGCAGGCTCAGATTGTGTGCTGCTAATTTCCCAGGAGAACCTTTGTTGTGGCTGGTTTTCACGATACTAACTTTGGCTGTTCTCCTCATTGTCGTCATCATCATCATCATCATCATAGTTATCAGCAGCAACAGCAGCAACAAAGGCACAGCTCAGTCCTTACTGCCTCTGGTTGATGTTCCCTAGTGGGAGCTCTGATCTTTGCCTTTGTCTTGAGCATCACTTGCTGGCTCCAATGTAGATACCTTGACATTCTGGCACAGATCCTTCCTTCATCCCACTAGCACAGACTTTCTAGCTTCCACCACTAACCCTTTGGCCTCTCCAGTACAGATTCTTGATATGGTCTTGCATGAGACACTGGCCTGGGATCTTCACCCTTCACTGGATTCTCTAGAGCATGGATAAAAACTCTTGCACTCTTCTGCATTTGACTTTCTGGGTGACTATTATAAGATAATCCTATAAATTTATGTTTCCTGTATTAAATCTATTCCCTTGCAAACCACTGACTACAACACTATGCTCTTGGGTTAGTTTTTCTTTAGGACCCTTGAAACATTCTAATACATTTTTATTCCTACTAGACAGCAACATCAAAATACTTCCCCAGCTACCCACACTGTTCCTATTGGAAATCCAGTCTCTCTGTATATAAGTCAGGTGTGAAAAAACCTTCTGTTAAAATGCAAACAGTCAGACATGGTGGCATTCATCTGTAATCCAAGTTATTTATGAGGTGGAGGCAGGAGGATTGTTTGAGCCTAGGAGTCTAAGGTCAGCCTGGGAAACACAGATGCAAATATCCTGTAAAACATCACTATTTAGGCTATAGAGAGCAAGTAACTGGTATACAGGTAGGCTTGAACCTCACTCCTGTGATCATTAAGGGGCTACTTATCTGGTCTATGTCCTGATGTCCTCTCTTGTGTCAAATGGGACTAAAATACTGAGCAGTGAATGTTAAAGCAACATGTTAGTAGGTAATTAATAATAGTTATTGTTATATTTTATGCAAACAGGAGTGTCACAGATGCCCAAACTTGAAAAGCCAAAAGGTGGTGGGTGGTGGGATCAGGATTTAAAATCCAGTTCTATTTCAGTCCATGCTTCTCCCACCCACCTCCCTGCCTCCTTTATAGCAGATACCCTGGCAAGGAAGATGAGGGAAAATGAAAACACTTCTATCCCAAGAATGTTGAGATTGTTTAGGCCCAGTACATTATAGGACTAGTTGACCAAACTATCTTTCATCTATGCACGCTGCTGGAGATTGACTGCAAAGATGTCTTCCACAGCCCAAAGTTACCTTTATGACTTATTATTTTCACAACCCAAAGTATTACTCAATATTTTTCATTCCATCTCTGAAAACACTTCTCAAGGAAGATGCCAAGAAGATGACAAAACTCTGTCCTCCAAGAAGGAGCTGAGGTTCTGCGGAGGAAACAGAGCACACAAGTGCTGACCATTCAGCATAGGCCACACCAATCTGGGGCAGCCAGGGATGACACTGTAGGACACAGGGAAGGGCCAATTTAATAATGAATGTTAACGAGATGGAAAAGGCTCACTGTCCTGAAGGAAATTCTCTGTTTTATAATCTCATCAAGATAAACATTTTAGCTCGTATGTCATTTGATATAGTAATCAACTAGTATGGTAGCATATTTAATGCCAGATGGGAAGGAGTAAGTACGTCTAGGATGAGGGCAATGTCTACTTCATAGGTATGTTATAAGTGAGGGATAATTAAATGTGGTATGAAAACTGTTGATAATGGCTCCCTAACTGGGAGTTCAGAGAATGTACCCAAGTTTTGTGGGTATGCATTTTTAGACCTTCTGTATGGGAAAAAATGTACTGTTGCAGAAATTGTGAAAATGATTATTTTTTGAGATTAAGAAATTACAATAAATCACAAAGTTTTATTACCTGGTAATACTAAAACAACACAAAGTCAAAATCCAGGGAAAGACTCATGTGTATATTAATTAACTGCTTGACTT
>RJWM01013829.1:0-52212 GCA_004363535.1 Dasyprocta punctata
AAAAGTTGCTAAAATTTTAACAGGATCATTTGACTTATTCCTCAGTTTGATCTCAAAACACACTTAATTCTGATACTGGGATCTCTAAAGTTTCAATCAGGCAACCACTGAGCATAACATCACCACTAATTGCAAAAGTACAATGACATGGATCAAATAATTTTTAGGACTGCTGGCTCTATATTGAAATTTTCCAATATGAATCAAGCATTTTAACTGAAATCGTGTCTCTCAGGAGAAATTGTGTGGAGTCTACATTCGGTAGTTCTCTCTTTGCCTCTGTAAGTATGAGATTAACTGTCACAAATTGGATTTAAAAATCCATATCCTGATATCCTAATTTTCCGTTGCCATGGAGAAAGTCGTGGAGCGATTCCCCTGCAGCATCAAGGACCTGCTGTTGAGAACACCGTGGGGACTCGGGAGCTGCTCTCAAACTCGTGGGGGAGTTGGGAGGAATCCGGAGCCCGAGCAATGCAGGCTTCTGGCCACTGAGGGTTGAGATCGTGTCCCTTCCACAGCTCTGCTTATGACATCCAGTTCCAGCGAAGAAACGAGCATGAGAGAAATTTGGTTAAGCAGAGGCATCAGTGGGACTGACAAGGAGTTGACAATGTTCTATCTGTTAACCTGTGTGCCAGACATAGCAGCATGACATTAATAATTATTTCTTAAGTTTTATGCACTATTTTCTAAAGTTACATTAAGATGCACAGATACCAAGTATACAGCTCTTTGAGTTTTTTTTTTTTTATTTTAAAATGAAAAAAGAGAAAGGGTACAGAATTTCAAGATAAAACAACAGGAGATTAACACTGGTTAATATAATGCACATCATTATCTTCAAGGTAATTATTCAGATTACAAGATATAAGCATGAAAAAAATTATCAAAATCGAACAATGAAAACACAAACTGCTCTTTCTGATAAACTGACAAGTTTTGACAACATATAGGTACTTCTGTGTTCAATGCCACAACGAGGATATATTTCCCCCATCCGCCACAATTTATTTAGGTCCCACTGCATAGACTCCTGGCCCTCCTCAGCAAGTATTGTTTTATTTCCTGTAAGTAGTTTTTTTCTTGTACTTCAACTTCATTTGGAATTTGCATTTGTTTCTGACCTTTGTTTTATTAAATATATACATTTTAAAGATTCATTCATGTTGTTCCATGTACAGAGAGTTTATTCCTTTTTCTGCTTTAGATGAACCCCACAGAATTATTTATATGCAATAAAATTTAACAAATTTTAACTATGCTATTAGATGAATTTGAGGAAACATGGACAGTTGTAGAACCACTGCGTGATCAACATGTATTTTTTTGCTTTCTCAAACTCAACAAGGATCAGTCTAAGATTATACCAAAATGACCAAAGAAATGAAAAAGAAAATGACCAGTTCAGTGATTTTATAAACTGTAAGTACATCATTGATGGATCTCAACTAGTAATTTGCCTTCATTTAAATTTTAGAATAAAAATGTTCAAAGAACAACAAAGTTATGCCAATTACTTCCATTTTTGTTTTTGTTAATTATATCTTTTAAACCTAAAACAGTGTCTGTGAAGAAAAAAGAAAAATATAACCACATTGAATTACATGACAGCACTTCATGCCAAAAGTTGTGAGCATTCATTTGAAAGAAAACTTTTATCCAATGAAGTACAAGAATGAGGAGTTTAAAAAGCCAAGACAACAAAGAAACAGGTCAAACTGCTAAATTGTGGTATTATCAGGGTCAGCACAGAAAGCCTGAATTGAATGAGATTATTTATATTCGTTTCATGGTGTGTGTTCATACAGCTTTTAAATTATATTTAAGAAATCAATATGAGCTCTCGCCCTGTGATATGCTCTTTTCTCACCTACATGTGTTCCAGAAAGAAACTTAGAAAACTTATTGAAAATCAATCTCAGTAACTAAAGGTATAGAAACCTAACACGTGCTCTTTGTAAACTTAGCATAGATCCACTTTCGTCTGTGTAGAACACACCAGTGTCTGGAATACTGCACTCAAGTCAACAGTGACAAGTTCCAGCCACACCCATGCCATTTCTGAGGTTTTATTTCAACAACAACGAACATCTAAAAGCAGTGATTCTATCACAGTGGAAGAAGAACAGGCCCGGAGATGAGGATGGGTGGACAGAAACATAGGTGCAGGATTGCTGAGGAATACGTGAATACTCATATAATGTAAGTTTTGTGTTTTTATTAATATTGAATAACAACTTTACAAATAGTCTGAAGATATTTAAAACATTTTGAAAAATGGTTGAAAATCATTAGTTACACTAACAAATTAGCCAATACTGAAGACTGAGAGAATACGGAAGGAAAAAAAGCAGTGAGAGCAACGACCTCAACTTCTACCAGGTAGGATTTCATCAGAATTGTGGGACTTGGGATTTCCGTCTTGACTTAAGTAAGTTCAGTGACTCTTCGTTACCTGCTTACAGAGAATAGCTGCGAGGAAACTGATGTTAAATTGCCATCTGCTTCAATGAAGTTAATAAACCTTCAGCTTTTCCTGAGCCTTTTGACAAACACAAAGACGTGGACACATGAAAGGAAGGAGGGAGAGAAGAAAAGCAACTAAAATGGGGAGAAAGACAAGGTCTGCAGATGATTTGCCTACAGGTCTTTTACATCAGCAGAACTCCACTTTTAATCTCACTGTTGCTGGACCCTACTGCACTATTTTTATAGCCTTATATCTGGCTTTATTTAGCAGAAAAGCAGAGGTGGCCGAGGCTTCAGCAGGAGAGTTATTCTCTTGGGCATATCTGCCACTATTTTCATCCCCGATACATCTTATTTTAAAATGTAACAGCATTAAGAACTGAAACCCTACTCAGCAAAGTGAAGATTTTTCATTTTGTTATCTGCCACAAATTTCACCCCAACTGGAATATAAGCCTTGAGCCTAAGTAACAGTACAACAGAAATACAAGAAAATTAATGTCTTCCTTCCTTGTTTTCGGGTAAAATAAATAAAAGTAAGAGTGAAAACAAAACCGAAATGACTTTACTATACCATCAGTTCAACACATGATCATCAGTCCCCTTTGTTGTGGAAACGTAGTTCAAATCAAAATCTTCTCCCATGAAAGAAGTAACAACAAAAAGACAATAAAGTTGTAATATTAAATAAACATCAAACAAAACTCATGCCCTTTGGGGTAAGACGGTCAATTCCACTGACTGATGGTCTGCCAAGACAGGAATATTCTACCCTGGTACAGAGCCAACCAGATAGGATTTATTGCATACATGTTGTCAGGGAGACAATAACTAGACCTCGAGTAATCAGACTTGACAGCCCCCATGGTCACATGGAGATCCCCCTAAATATACCTGGTCATTGTGGAGACCATCTGCGTTAGCCAACTGGTTGTATCTCAAATAAACCAAACTCTATTTCTTCTGACAGCAGGATGTTTCCCAGCCTTGAGCAAGTTAGGCTCCCACCCTCCCCAAGGAAGGGGCATTGCTCCTTAGGCGTTGCTTCTCAAAAGATTCTAGAGGAAAATGTTTACCTTTTAAAGGTGGCAGAAGAAGGCCCTCCTAGTTTTCAAAGATAGAAAAATAGATATTCATTTATTTATTTAAAATATCTATTTATGAAAAGGTAGAATGCTATTGATATCTAATGCGTAGAGATCAAGGTTACTGCTAAATACTCTAGTATAATAGGTTAGCTACCCACTACAACAAAAATATGTTGTCTAAAATTATAAATAGTGCTGCTCTTAAGTAAACTGGAGATGTTATGTAAATTGTGTAGCAGTTGCTAATAGTGTAAGGCTTCTTTTTCTTTTTTAACACACTGAGAGGTCTAACATAGCACTGATCTAGTGAGTCAACATTAAAGTAGAGTTGATATCAATTTGCATCAAAGCACCCATCTTGTAAAATTATGAATGGGTCACTATCCTAACTCTGGAGAAGTTCACCGATTATCTTCTGTTATGGAGTAAGCTGGCACAAATTACCTGAAGTAGACAAGATGATAAAGCCACATTTATAGTACACTGGTAAAAAGCCCTAGCTCTTCTGTTTTGACAGTTTATTTTGAAATGATTTTGTAACACAAAAAAAGCACTTCAAAAAGTGCACCCCTTTCCCCAGGTTAGCAGACTAAATCTGGTATGAAGTGTTTTCAGTTGTAGCCCAACAAGATGTTTAAATTAAGTCACTGCAGTAACTGAGCTACAAGGGAATACAGGAGAAAACGGCAAAACTTTGAGTACAGGAAATTAAATCCTCTAAAGTTTCAAATTTTAAACAGAATAATGGTTCAAAGACATAAACATGAGACTTTTCTTAAAACATTATCTGGAAAAAATATGTCGAGATTGTGTTTCATACAAAGAAGATTCATATTACATGAAAATATGTATTTCTTAACACTACATACTTTTACTCAAAAATGTATTTTTTAAAAAAGAAGAAACAATTGTTTTTATGGGTCAGCGAGGTAGTTTAACTATCCCAAATTTATTTCCAAAACTTAAAAATTCATTACCACTGACAAAATAGGGTTTACATACTCAATTGGAATAAAAACCTGTGTACCCATGGTTTGAATGGCAAGGATCTGAAATTATTACCATAATTATTTGATGATAATTAAGGAGAGTCTTTAAAAACATCACCTATTTATATGAAATTCATTATTTCTGCTTAACACTTTCAATTTTAATAAAACTCTTCAGGCTATTCATAAAATTATTTTATGTCCAGAAGCCCTTATGCCCTTTGCTGTGATTACATTCTTTCAAAATCCATTACTTACACACAACCATGTCTGAAGTAATTTTGCTATGATTGTATTATATCAAAACCTGTATCTCTTATTCACCAAATGATACAATTCTTTTTAACTTTCTTGGCAATAGACAAAAGCATGACTTTGATTATACTCGAACAAATCTAAGTAGTCTGCTTTTCTTTCACACAACTTTTTCTTTGTGTTTGCATTTTCAGGATTCAGTGCTATCTGCAAAACACTTTAAGTCCTGTTTTGAATAAATAAACACAAATGCTCATTATAAGGGAGCATCAAATCATAACAAATAAAACAAAAAGAAAAACCCTTTGTCATATAGTCAAGTTTTTGTGCCTATGATATTCAAAAAAATCTAAAAGGTATAAACCCATGTTTTAACACAAAACAGAAAGCAGAAAACTAAAATATTAAAGAGAAAAACTAAATACATAAGGGATGACCTGGCAACAAGTTGGGAAAATATTTGCTTAACTGAAATATAATTCATACGAACTTTAAACTAGCATACGTTTCCTTTCTGAGGGACATAGGTCCAAAACCAAAAACTTAAGTATTTGTAATTTCACCAACATGACAGTGCAAAACTTTCAATCAGAGTCAGGCAGTATAGAAAGCTTTAAAAAATACTAAACTTAACTAAATGCATACAAAAGCATTCTTTCTCTCCCTTTCTCATTTCCTGTCTTTCATTTCCTCCCATTTGTCTTTCACTAAGCTGGAGAGAACTTACATTTAAGTGGCTTTTCTTAATGATATTGATAACATAGCATCTCTGCTACATTTGTCACAAATTTCCACAACTTTTAGTGGCTTAAAACACACCTTTATTACCTTAGACTTTCTATGGATCAGAAGAATTAACATCACCTAACTATTTTCTGTTGCAGGTATCTCTTGAGGCAAGAATCAAGGTATTAGGTAAACTGCGATATCGTCTATCGACTAGACTGGGTAAGGATCAGGTTCCTAGTTCACTCCTACCATGTTAGAAGGATTAATTTTCTTGCTGGCTGCTAGACAAAAGGTTTCAGTGCCTTCCTGGCTTTTGACCAGAGCTGCTCCTTTCCTTGGCAAGAGGGCCTCCCCATGGGCTAGTTTACAGCTGCCTGCATCAAAGCTCGCAAGGGAGAGCTTCTGCTAGACCCGATGCTAAGATGTTATATAATATAATCAAGGAAGAGCCATTAAAACGCCACTGTATGATATTGTTTAGAACCCAGGCACAGATTCTACCCACATGGGGAAAAGCATGAACTACAGAGAGACATCAATGCTAGGAGAAGAGAATATCCGGCACCTCCTTAGCATTGATCCTATTCAGTAGCTACCTACAATAGATAATAATAGATAATAATTGTAATAATTTAATAGATCAATTAGAGTTCAACAGACTTCTGACTGTTCCTAGTATTTTCTTCTCTCTGTAGTACTAAAACTAATCAATCTCATCTTGGTCTATAACTACCAGAAATGAATGCTACAGATTGCTTTATTTTCTTAGAGCTAGCTACAGTTAGGTGGTCAGTAGAATGAGAGAGGAAATTACATGTTCTCCTTTCTTCTTACTTTTTTGGAACTGAATACGTTAATGGACTATCTTTGAGGACTTGATGCTAATAGAGACATGTTTTACTTAAACTAACCCATTTAATTATCACATCCTTTGAGCAAATAAAGAACCTAATTACTCATATTATAGATAAGGAAAATGAGACAACAAAGGTAAAATATTTTCTCCAGAGGCACATAACTTGGTGTAATTCTATGAATAGTAGGACAATAAATTCATAGTTTACAATTTACCTTGCATCAATATTAGTTTCTCTTTTCTTTACAACTTCGCATTTAGGTTTAAGTACTTAAAGAGGAGTATTTTACCATACCTCACCCCCCACCAAAGTAAAAGCTGTTGCAAAATCAGTGAAAAGTCTATATATTTATCAAATACTCATTTGATGTCATCAGAAAGGACCCCCGATTTTGATGTCACTGTAAAAATGAGCACGGTTAGACAATTGGGGAATGTTTTGTATATGTATGAATAGATTTTAATTGCATCCCCTTTACATAATGAGAGTTTTCTGAATAGGTCTGTACCAGAAGAATTTAACTGTAATAAAAAAGTCGTAAAATTAACACCTATAATAAGGATCTGATGTTGAATATTTGTTATATTTTGAAACTGAAATGTCCCCTAAATGCTCACGTGTGGAGGAATTGGTCCCAAATTCAGCAAAGTTCAAAAGTAAGACCTTTGAGAGGTAATTCAGTGTGAGGGCCCTCAGTTCATCAATGGGTTAGTCCACTGACGAGTTCATAACATAATAGGTCACTGAGAATTGTGAAAACCTCAGGAGTGAGGCCCCACATGGAGAAAGGAGGCCCCGCGTGGAGAAAAGAGGCCCCTGGAAGCACGACCTTGAAGAGTACATTTGTCCCCTTCCCCATCTCTTGTTTCCTGCCTTGTGGTCTCCATGAATTCACAGCTCTGCTTTGTTTCACAGCAATTTCTTTGCCCATGAATTCTTGCCTCATCAGTGGCCCAGCGACCACAGAGCCCAGGGACCATGGACAGAAACTTCTGACACAGTCAACCGATATAAAGCTATTCTCCTTTAAGTTGATTGCTCCCAAGTATTTTTGTCACAGTAACAGAAAACTAGCTAACAAAGAGTCCTTAGCATTTGCCACTAAAAATTAAAATAAGTTGAAAAAAATTAAATAATGAGTTAGCAAGTTCCATTGCTTAAATTAAAACTAAACCTAAGTATCTTCAGATTTATTTACGTATTAGTTTTTCTAGTTCATTTAAGTATCAGCTTATCCCTTTATACCAGCATAAATTTTCTTCTTCACTAAAGTGAACTTTATCATTTTTATATATCCAAACAGGAGCAAAAATTCATACCTGCATACACCATGTGCTTGGGCACACACACACACACACACACATCAAGAACAGGTCAATCATGAATATATTCAAGAATTTATCATATCATGGTAACCTGGATACCCCAGATTTGAAATTCATACTCCATTAAAAGGAGGCAGAGATGCAGCTGCCTGTTTTGCTCTGCACAACCTGCCGACACCCCCCATGCTCTGATATGAATTTGTGGGAGATAAACAAGAAGGAAGAGGCTCCCCTTGCTCAACCTCAGGTGGGAGCACGCAGATGGGAGGGTGCAGATGTCTGTCAGCACAGATTATCTGCCGCTCCACGCCGCTGACTCCCTGTGGTACTGCTGGGGAGGAAAGACTACATGACTTCATATGAATTTGATTTCTTCGGACAAGTAACAAAGAAAACTGCAGGGAGCTTCATTCCAATGTTTTTTAAAATCCCATCCAAATAATCCATAAAATAAATTAAGGAAGAGGGAAAGTGTGAGTGTGTTCACCATAGCAAAAAACCATAACCACAGGATATGCACGCATACATATGTCATTTTCTCGTTCTCAGAGTGGATTGGAGACAACAAGTTCTGTTTAGTCAGACGTGAACTTTAGATGCATTTTAACGTTAGTCAAGCTGCCAGAATTATTTAAAATGACCTCTCTCTTCAGGCTAATTACAACTTTGTGTCTATATTTCTTCTTATTATCATACTGAGGACTTCCTGAATTAAATTGTTTTGTGTATCCATCTAAATGAAATTCTCTGCTTCACTTCTTTAAGCAGTATGTGACAATTAGATAAAAGAAAAAAGTAAAGCAATTCAAGACTTTATTTCATTTGCTAGCTCTGAAATTGAATTTTGCCATATAAATTATATTTCACTTCATCATGGGGCGTTTCCCTCAAAATCAACAGTACTGTATTTTGCTTTATATTTTGTGTTCAGATAGTGACTTCACTGCAAAAGAACCTATTATTAAATGAGCATTGTAATGTTATTTTGTTCTCTGTGAAATACAGAAAGCAGAATTAACCCACAATGAGTCTTCACCAATCACTTCTCAAATGCTTGGACACACACATATATACAAACATTCTGAAGTTTTTCTGGAGACTCTAAAAAACAAAAATATCTGCACATTTGCTATGATGGAAGAAGGGGGCTATATTTTTTACCTTGCCTTCACACTAACTTTGAGCAAAGATCACTTTCTCTCAAACTGACTTTTCTATATTTATATAAGTGAAGAGATAATAGCATCAAATGGTAGTACTATTTATTCAGAATTGTTCTGCCTGTCCAGTTAGCCGGACCCTTTGATGTTTTTCACGAATGATAACAGTTTGTTATATAGATAAGGACTTTTGAATCAGTCTCCTATAGTAAATTGCAACACTTTCCTATGAAACTGTGATGCAAATAGTCATAGAACAGAATTTTTCATTTAATCTTGAGGAAAAAAGCATTGATAATAGAGCAGCCTTTTCAGAAACTGTCTTTACTGATCAAAGGAAAAAATATTTTTCAGTTTTTTGTTTTTGATTCATATATATATATATGTACACTCTCAATTGTTTTCCCTTTCCTTGTACTTCCCTTTTATTTTGCCAGCATCAGAATAATTCAATTACCTTATAATTCTTTATAAATTTGGTTATTTACAGATTAAGAACAAGACCATTAGATCAAAAAACAAATAAAACATGTAAAACAATTATTGCAAATCCATGTGCACTTCTAGATACATGGTTCATGCCAGATTACAATAGCTTTTTTCTCTCTCTTTCTTTTCCTATTATCTGTCTTTTATTTTGCACTTCATTTGTGTTATCTTCTGATAAGAATAGCCATGTGATGTTCAATCTTATGTGGCTGATTTATTTCACTCGTCATACTCTCAAGATACATTAATTTCCCACAAACAACTCGTTTATCCTTCTTTATGGCAGAGTAGTACTCCACTATCCATAAATGCCACATTTTCTTTATCCACTCATCTGTTAAAGGACATATAGGCTGTTTCCAAGACATAACTGCTTTGCGTTCTGTTTCTCTGCTTTGCATTTCCACGACATAACTGCTTTGTGTTCTGTTTCTCTGAACATGGGTATGCATATATCACAGTGGCATGATGTTTTTAACACTTTAGAGAAGATACCTACTTACTACTTCATAGCTGTTGTGTTAATTTACACTCCCACCAACCCATTTAGAGAAAGAGGGATAAAAAATGCATTTGACAAGATAAATGTTGATATTTCAAGTCCGTGTATTATATCATAATAAGTTGGATTAAATTATATTGAATATAAAATCCTTTTATTTGTTTCATTTCACATTTAACATAGGATCAGAGTTTGATAATTTTATTACAGTGGAGATTCAAACACTATTTTTAGTGGTCTAATTTGACAACCAGCAAATTACCTTATATCCTACATATTTCAAGATCCTGAATCTTTTTAGAATAAGAATTAACAAATGCAAGGTAATTTATCTGAGCTTGCCTTTCATTTTCTAAGCCAGGAACATCTCTCTGCTTATAGATTTCTCATACCGAGAGCTGTGTATGAATTCCCAGGAGATTACGTTTATCAAAATCCAGAATAGTTAAATCAATTAAATTCATTAAAATCCAAAATTCTTCATAACTGCATAAAGCATTGTCCTTTCTCCTTGCTGATGACAGGCCAAGGATCCTCCATGGGTTGAGTGCTTCAGCTGGAGTCACACAGCCGGTGTGAACAGACTCAAGCATGAGAAGCATCAGGACAACACCTGTGAATCCCGTAAGGGCGTCTTTTGTTCCCTGACCCCTTAATTGTAAGAAAGGACATTGAACCTTATCTCTCATTCTTTCACTTAATGCTCTTCTGCCCTGTCTATTTTAAAGAAATTGAATGGGAGTATCTCATTGATGTTTCCTCATGGGTTATATTTATATAAATACATATTAACAATCATACCCAGTAAGAACACACATGAATATATAACCTAACACACACACATCACACCATATGTGTGAACTCTATTTTAATAATGTCAGAATTTAATTTAATTTATAAAATAAATTTCAGTTATTAACAATCAAGTACAAACTGAGTCGATGAAGGTCAAAGATCACTAAAATTTCACATAAAGAAGTACATAAATGACTACATTTTGTTAAATTTTTTGAGCATAGATAATGGTTAGAGAACTAGAGATAAATTTCAGATACTAACAAGCAAAACTTGCTTTAATGGAAATAAATGAGTACTCAGAGGTTCATCTGAGGTTTACATAATTAAGTTTCTGATCATGTTGTCTTCAATATTTTTGAGAATAGACAAGGAACTGTACAAAACATCTCCGTGTCTTTTACCTTTAGAGATTTGTAATAATACAGCATTACTTTGTATGTTAAAAGGAATCTGTACTTATGATGTAGTATTTTTAGATGATGGCATTATCAGAATAGCCCTCATATATCCAGTGAGATGCAGAATATCAGAGTGAGAAGAATGCAATATGACAAAGAAGAGATTGGAATTACGTGGTCACAACCCAAGGACTGTCATTCCCTCCAAAAGTAGGAAAAGGGAAAGAACAATTTTTTTCTTTGAAACTGATAGAGTAAATAACCCTTGTAAGACTAATTTCAGACTTCTAGCTTTTAGAACTAGGGGAGAATATATGCATGTTGCTGTAAGCCACTAAGTGAGTCCTAATTTGTTACAGTGACAACATGAAATCAATAGTGTTTTGATTACTGTAAAGATAAAAGTCCTCTTGCTCATGTTATTTATAAGACTGATAAAATTTTTCTGAAAAACAAATTATATAAATCCAGTAGTTTTAGTCAGAAGATCAGTAAGTATATGAGAATCTAAGTGTTGTCTTAAAGATAAAGTCATGATAAAATGCATGGACATAAAGAAAAGCATTTAAATTGGTAATAAGTCATAGTATTTTCCCCAAACTATGTTCATATGACAAATAAGAAAGCAAACAACAAAACCTAAAGTTGATCCAGCAAATGCTCAAGAAATCCCTCCAGAATCAGAAAGCATTATATTTCCCGCAAAGAATGAGCACACATTTTCATATCAAACTGACTGATACTTTATCACTTCTGTTTTAACCATGTCAGTTGAATCATGACGAATATGAATGGAAACACTCAGGTTGGTATCTCGTGCACCTGAGCCATCTAACGGTACCAGCACCAACCATCCTATCATAAAATAATACATAAGAGGTCAAACAGGACCTTCGCAGTTGAGAGAAAGCAACTCATTCCATTTAAGAGGAAATAAACATAAGTAAAACTGAGTCATTAAGTCGTATAGTGGTTTATTACACAGCGATAGATAGCAGAAAAACCTTTAAGATAAAATTGCTTGAAAATACTACTAAGTGTGTTGTATCGCTGTTTTTAATATTCCTATTCTTTTCTCTCTTCCTTCATGCAGTCATTCATTATTTAAGAGTCACTCTTCTCTGCTATCTGTAGTTCTCTGCATTTGTATTAGGAGTATTTCTTCTGGGTCTCACTGCTCAGGTTTTTGGGGTATTTTGTTTTGTTTTTTTGTGTTTTTTTTTTTTGTATTATGATACTGTCCTAGCATTATAATTTTAAAATTCTCCATAGTCTTAAGAAAGTTCTATGATCTCTAAAATCAGAAATTTATTCTACCCCCCATCTGTTTGTCTTCAATTCAAAATATAGAACATAGAGTAAGATCGGCACTTAATATTTTTTCTTGCCTGAATACTATCTGAATTTAGGATTTCTTCTAAGACAATTGTCCTATTTGGCACGAGTCTCATATATGTTTGGAAAATAGGGAAAAAGCTATAATATGATGAAACTCTTATTCAAAAGAAAGTCCTAGCTTTAGAAGTTTATAACTGAGGAATAAAGGATCTGTTAAAAGATAAATAGCAGCCTCATGGGCAGTGGCCACCAGACCATACTCAGCACCAAACTGCCCTCCACAGCAACAGATTTCAGGACCGACCTAGCACCAGGCCAGTTCTCAGAACTGTAACCGTCAGACAATTGCCTGTGAATATAGAATCCAGGCTGCTGGCACAGAATCAGCCCCTGTGGCATTAAATTCTAGGTCTATTCATGTTGCAGACCAGCTGAACCTCAGGTCAGTTATCATTGCTTCAAGCATCAGGCTTGCTCCAACACCACACTGAGACGCTTAATCTTATGCACCAGACATAAACACATGAGCCCTGATTTCAGCCACTCCCAGTGCTGAGATGGTCTCTTTGTCTCAATACTGTGCACTGGTCTTTGAGGTCCCAGCATTTGGGCTGATTCCTGTAAATATAGTTTCCAAGACAGAACCTACACAATTAAAGTTAAGAATGGGCCTATGGACTCATGCTTCAGGCCAGCCTTACTGTTCTAGGCACCAGGACAACACCTGTGATCTAAAGTTCTGGAAAAGCTCCTTCTGATACAGACTGCCTAGTTTTCATTACCAGACTGACCCCAGCTCCAGGCTGGTCTCAGTATCTTTAAGGGTCCAGTGGAGCTGGGTAATAATGCTACCCCATGAGGCACCATTCAGTTTTACCCCAGTATACCCCAGTACCAAGTTGAACCCTGCTAACCAAGGATTCATGAACACCTGCACAAATTCAGCATTCAGGCCATTCCATGTGGACCCCCAAGCTTGACTCCAGGAGTAAGATTTCATACATTTCCAAGAGGACACAGGCCTTATGCCAGGCTTTCCCAGTATTTCTCTGTTACCTGATGACTCAGACACAAAGTCTACTAAAGGATCAATCTGACTCATAGGGACTCAGGCAGCAGGCTGGCATAAGCACCAAATCTACTTCAGAAAAACTAATCCACAGAGCCACGACTGCAGGACTCAGCCCCAGGCTCACCAATCTGATGCCAAGTCACTAACAACTTCAATAGCAAGCTCTCCTTTAAACCGTGCCAAATAACCTTGCTCAAATATCCGAATGAGCTGAGTGATTAATGGTTTTTACAAACAAACACAGTTCTGTGAAGACTGGAATAAGTTCTTATTTACTGAAGTAAACTATCATCAGGAAAAGGTCACAGGATCAGGAACAATATGGAAAATATGACACCAGCAAAGGGAAAAAACAAAAACAAACAAACAAACAAACAAAAAAAAACCAACCAGAACACAAGTGATCAACCCTAAAGAAATGAACACGCAGTAGGAATCTGTTGAAAGAACTGTTTTAAGGAACTTCAGTGAACTACCAAGAAAATACAAATAAATTCAATAAAATTAGGAAAACAATGAATAACCAAAAGTAGAAATATAGCAAGGAGATAGAAATCCAGCTGAAAAGATAACCAAACAAAAGTCACAGAACTGAAAAATACAACCAAGGATATGAAAAATGAAAATGAAAACATTAAGAGCAAAATTAATGAAGAAGAAAAGATAACTTGAAGTGTCAACACATGTTATTTGAAAATATAGGGTCAGAAGAGAAAAAGGTAAAAAGGAATGCAGAAAGCTGATGAAATTTATAGAATGTCATTGAAAGAAGAGATACAAATTCAAGAAGTAGAAGAGCAAGACAAGTTAGTAGAAAAGCTATTTGAAACAAATATTGCCAACATTTCCAAGTCTGGGGAAAAAAGCTATAAATATCAGCTCAAGAAATTCAAAGGTCTCCAGAGACAGCGAATCTAAACAAGATTGTCTCAAGACATATTACAATAAAATTTTTAAATAATGAAAAACTATAGATGAAAAGATATTTATAGTAGCAAGAAAAAAGAAGCAAAACACATATGAGGGTGCTAATTAGGGTAGCAGCAGGTTTATGAGCACAAAATTTGAAGACTCAGAGAGGTTGTGGGATGCCACACTCAAAGGATGACAGTAAGACTGACAGGCAAGAATATTGTATTCAACAAAGTCAACTTGCAGAAATAAAGATATTCCAAGACAAAGTTGAGAAAGTTTATCGTCTCTAAAACTGTCTTACAAGAAACACTTAACAGAGTTATTAACACTAAACAAAAAGGGTGATAATTACTAACCATATATGAAACTGTAGTTTGTCAAAATAGTTCACAGTGAAATTAAGACTACTCTAATCCTATAATTATGATGTTATATCTTTAGTATGAAGGAAAAAAGATGAAACAATTAAAAAGTATAAAACCTAAAATAAATATTTAGGTAACATGCTATGTAAGTGGTGACACCAAACTTGAAATTGTGGAGTGAAGCTGTAGGTTTTGAGATTTTTTCCATTTTGTCAAAGTTAAATTGCTATCAGTTAAAAACTTGTAATCATAAGATAACTCTTGTAACCCTCATGGTAACCACAAAATAAAAATAGACACAAAAGTAAGCTAGGATTCAAGGCGTACCATTAGAGCAAAATCACTTAAGCATGAAGAAAACAGGAAAAAAATAACAAAGGAGCTGCAAGACATCAAAACTATTAACAAAATGACAGTAATAAGTCCTTATTTATCAATAATTACTTTGAATGTAAATATATTAAATTATTCAATAGAGATGCTAAGTGGCTGAATAAAGTAGAACTAACTATATGCTTGCAACAAGACACTTAATCTCTAAGGGTACATACAGAATGAAAATAAAAGGAAAGAACCAGATATTCTATGCAAATGAAAACCAAAATAGAGAAGAAATAACTATATGTATCTGAAATGAATAAGCTGCAAGTCAAAAACTACGGAAGGAAACATCGTTCTATAGTAAAAATAACTCTGTTCAGCAAAAGCACGTGTCGACTGAAAGTACAAATATACCTGTCTTTGAAGGGTATAATACATATTAAGGAAAATGTGAATAACTGTAAATAGAGAGATACGCTGTATTATAATAACAGGGTACTTCAACACTATACTTAAAACAATAGACAGAACAATCAGACAGGAAATGAAAAAGTAAAGATTAAAAATGAAACCATACTCTAGAAAAATAGATCAGGCACCTATGGACTATAACTTTCAGCAGCAAGAGAACATATATTTTTCTCAAGTACACATGGAATGTTCTCCAAGTTAAAACGTATTAGATAACAATGCAAAGCTGAACAATTTTAAAGGTGAAATTGTATCACGTCTTTCCCAAACATAATGGTATAAAAACACAAACTTGTAACAAGAAGAACTTTGAGAAATTGGTAAATGAAATCATCTTTCCTTTAAAAAGATCATTCCCCATGAACAAGGAGAATTTTCCCCTAGGAGGCTAGGATGGTTAAATATATGAATACCTAGAAAAATGACATACCACATTACCAGGATGAAAAGCATAAGTCACATGATCATGGTAATATATACTTGACAAATGTAGTACATTTTACACAATAAAAACTCTCAGCAAGTTAGCTATAAAAAGAATGTATTTCAACTCAATAAAGGCCATATATGCTAAACTCATGAATAACATACTCAGGGATGAGGTTTGGAAGAATTTTCTTTAAGATCAATAGCAAGACAAGGATGTCCACTCATACTATTTCTATCTAATGCTGTATTAGAAGTCTTAGCCTAGCATACACATGAAAAAGGAGGATGTTTAATTATCTGTTTGCAGATGCTATACTCTCATCTGTGCAAAACCTAAAAGCTCCAACAGAAAAGTTAGAACTAATTAAAAAGATCAGTAAAGTCATATGTATCGGGTAATATGCTATGTAGGCCCAAGCCCTCATATAATATTGATGGGGCTGAGTTATTGGTTTGTTATTGGTTTGTTGTCTGGCAAGGTGACTGCTACACCCACCCATGGGTAGAGCTGAGATAAAGTAAAGGAAGGTGGGTCTTCCTCTTCCACTTCCTTCCTGTCTCTCTCTTGCCAGAGAGGCTTGTGGCTTGCAGCTTGCAGTTGCCATGAACTGTAGCCCCGCCCCCCCATGCTGCCTTGGAGCCAACTTATGGACTGAAACTCCTGAGAAACTGTAAGAATAAACCTTTCCTTCCCTAACTTTGGGCGTCAGGTATTTTGTCTCGGCAACAAGCGAAAAAGTAACTAAGACATTGTATGACTCAAAAACAATGTGAACATATCTGTAGTTCTTTTGTATATTAACAGCAAACAATCTGGAGAAGAAATCAAACCCATTTTCAGTGGCTACAAAGATATATAATATGGGTCCAGTGGTATAGCTTAGCAGCACAGTGCCTGCTTAGCAAGCATGAGGCATTGAGTTCAATACCTGGTGTCAAATAATAAATAAACATTTTTAAAAATATATAAATATATAAAGCATTGGAGTAAATGTAGCCCAGAAGCAAATGTTGTCTACATATGAAAGTCAAATTAATATTGAAAAAGGTATGTCCATGATGTTTTGTTTGGTTTATTTATAGTTTTCATCATAGATATGCTTTTCATTTTATTAAAAATAAAACAAAATTTCATAATAAATAGTATGAGAATAACAGTAGTTCATGTACTGTGTATCATTATCTTCAAAGAAGTCACTGTTAAGTAAGGCGTAGACCAGAAAAGATGCTTTTTATTTGACAATGCAAGAAGAACATTTCTTTTACTGATGAGAGCATTTTGGAGTTAGGGACCATGTTTTAAAACTTCTTAATAAGATCTTCAAAAGTTTCAACTCAAACACTTCACTGTGAATTTTCTTGGATAGTCATTGTTTTTCTTCTCTAACAGTTTCCATTTCTCAGGCTCCTTCTCACCCATAGTCAGTTGCTCAGAAATCATTCTAGGGGCTCATCAATGTCGTCCTCATCTGTTCACAAGTTGCCAGTGTTAGCTGTCCCAATCACAGACTTCAGGTCTACCACCTGCCCATCCTGCACGAATCCTTGGAAATCACGGACAAATATCTGGAATGTCTTTTCCAGGTGTAATTCGTTTACCCCTTTTTAAAATCACCCCAATCCTAAGCGAAGTTCTTCACACAGCCAGTGATGTGGTACTTCTTCCGGCATCTGTGTTTTCCTGAGCTGCATTCATAGTCTGTCCAAAAGTCACCTTCCAGAAGTAGATCTTAAATGCTGTTCTCAGCTCATCTATTGGTTGGATCATAGAACTAATATTTGGAAGGAAAAATACAACTTTGATTTGGAATGACGATCACAAATAAAAGGAGTATGTGAGGGAGCATCATTGAAAATAAGCAAAATTTTGAAAGGGAATTTCCCCCAAAAATATTACTTCTTCATTTTGCTGCCATATCAATTCAAGAAGCCAAATAGGAAGATAATCACATAACTTCTTGCACCTGTAGTATGCTGATGATGTATGTTTATCGATATGCTTGGAGGTCCTGAGATTCTCCTTCTGTCAGATCACAAAGTTTTAACCTCCAAAATCACTATCAAGCAAGGTTATTACTCTGTCCTTAAAGAACTTGAACCCTGACACTGAATTGATTTCCTAAGTGATGAAATTTCTTTCAGGTATTGATTTTTAGAATAGGGAAATTCCTTGATGTATATAAAAGATATGCTCTACCAAGTAGTTTCATTTCACAATCAGCTTAACTAGAGTGTCTTTTAATTATTCAGCTGTCTTCTTCCCATGAGCATTCATAGTCAAGTATTATTTATGAATTATACAGTGAATAATGATACTTGAATCAGCAAATTCAGCATCTAGTAAGGTCCAGTCCTTTCTCTAAACCTTTGCACTACAGGTTTGTTTTTCATTGCTATAGTGAAACATCTGTAGCTAGATAACATTGAAAGAAATGAGGTTTATTTTCCTCGTAGTCCAGAGGGTCAAATGGCAAAGTGCCAGTGCTGGCTTGGCTGTTGTGAGGACTTCATGTGTGATGGTATTAGAATGGCAGGAACCTTTCCAAGAGGAAGAATTTACAACTCCAATAAGAAATCCAGACATGAGGTCCCACAATTGCTTCCAAGAGTTTGTCCACAATTGACCTGAAGGCTTTCTACTAGGCCCAAACTTTTTAAGGATCACTCCACCACCCTGAGGGACAAGACTCCAACACCTATGCCACTGGGGGAAAGCACATACACACTACAGCAATCACAAATAAGCATTTTTCTTTGGCTGTGATTATCATAATGCTGAGGAATGTACTTCTATATCTGTTCTTTAACCCACATCATTAGAAATTTCTCTATTTTGATACCAGCCCTTCCTAAATAGTGTTAGTGTCGTTGTCTTCAATGAAGCAGAACATTTAGCACTTTCCATCACTTGATTCTTATTCTTTAATATTGTAACTTTTGTAGAATGGGACATGCCTGATTGGCGAGAAATACCATCACTAATTATCTACCTTGTAGCCTTTAATCACTTTTAATTTCATTTTCAGGTCAGTAACTTGATGTGGTCTCTTCCTGGCAATATTAATAGTGGATTTTTTATGCTTTGGATTCACACTGAACAAAAAATGAGATGAAATGCCTCACATGAGAAAGGAATACAATCAAGGGACATGCTAAACGCAGGATGCATGAGACTACTCCTTGTATAACAAAATGTCCTATTTTATAGCTAAGTATTTTTACAAGTAGAAGGAATGCATTGTAAAACAATAAAAACATAGTGTAATGAACTAAAAATGTAATCATTTATTACCCTTATCAAATCTGTATTGCATGCAACTGTATATGCTCCATATGATTGGCAATACTGAGGATTTGTTTACACTCACAGCATCACAGACATGTCATTTATGTGCTGCCCTATTTACAATAACTACAGTATGCAGAGATGATAGGTATGGTTTAGCTCAAGTATAATTTTAAGAGAACAAAATTATATATGAAGGCTGTTGTTGACCGAAATATCATGCGGTATAAAACTTATATGTTTGTGCACATGTGTATGTGTCTCTATCCTCTTTCAAAACTCCTCATGTGCTTATCGATTTCACCTTCATTTAAGCCTCTATTACTTTACAATATGATAATCCAAAAGAAAACAAATTGCTTTTATGGAGATATAACTGGTAAAAATAAAAATAAAAATCACTTAGAAAATGATAAAATGGCTAAAATTATTCTCCAACCAACACACTGGTACTGATAAAATATTTCCAATTAAATGAAATCAAATTCAATCACTTAGTATTTCCATTTATTTGACATATATGTACAAGTTTGTGTGTATTCTCTTTCATTTAGGTCTTTAAACTGGAACGACAGTTTTTCCCTTTTTATGTTTGTCACCTTCCATGTTAAGTAGACACAATTCAATTTTACTTTCTTAATTAGATAATTAATGTTTGAGCATAACACAGAAATAGACGAGGTATCCAAACTTAAATATCAAAATTGTAAATTTCATTCCATTTTATAAACAGATTGCTTTGCCCTAGTTTCCTTCGAATGTCATCATCTTTACATTAAAAAGTAAAGGAGGAAATTGGCTTAGGCCTTATTCCTTGTGTCTTTGAAGAGCTGTGATTACCCTAATTATCTGCTCCAGTGCAATGTTAAAATGCTTTAATACTTCACTTTATCTCCCGAGGAATGTACTTAGTTTCTAAGAAGTTGCCATCTGTTTTTTATTTGAACATTCACTGTAGGTTAAAAATCCACTTGTGTGTTCAGTGCTATCAATATCATCCATCAAGCACTTCCTCTTTCAGGGGTAGATACTCTGCAAGTATCAGCAGGAGGCAGAAATGCAAGAGTCATGCTGCAACAAAGGACCAGATTTGAAATGTTTCCCCTCTTCTCTTCCTAGAAAATAGAGGCTCTTCACGTTTATTTTCCACTATTTTTTTCTCTTCTATAAAAGAGCTTTTCAAAATATTTATCAGTCTCAGAATTGCTTTTGCAAACTGATTAACTTCTTCAAGCTATCTTTATTAGAGAGACATACAAATGATTATACAACTATAGGAACTGGAAAAAATATCATAATGAATGGACTAGAAAGACTGTTACAATAGCATATTTGGATACATTTAAAGCAATGCAAAGGACATTAAATTTGACTTAAATGTTATACAGATAATATTAACCTCGTTACAATCTTCATAGTTAACTTTTAATTCTAAGCAGGTATTTTAAATAAAAGGAAAATTATTGGTTTTAAACATAAATTTTCAATTCATTTTGTAGGAATTTCTCTTTATCACAAATCTATTCCTGTAAGAATTTCTCTCCCCAATGTAAAATAAAAGTTCACCTAATGCTTTACATTTAAATTTAAAAATTCACAGAGTAAGTGCAGTATCCAAACATCTTGACTTGTCATCTAAAGCTGCATTTTAATAGAAGTGCAAAATTCGGAGCAGACTCATAAATTTTTAAACAGCAGATAAGGGTTTCAAGTGAAAATACAAAAGAAGACTCTATCTTTAAATGGTTATTTTAGATACAATGAATATGTTCCTTCCTGCTATAGTCCAAAGAAAAGTAAGTATTATCCTCAGTCTATGTATTCAGATGTAGCGCCTATTCAAAATGAGTTTCCCTAGAGTATATTCCTGGAGTATGTAAAATAGCATGTTTAAATTAAATCTCAGGATTCTGAATTCACTAATGATGTTACAGATTAAAACAGAGAAATTAAAATGGAAAAGAGAAGTTTTAAAAAATTAGTAACATTCTACATATGCAAATTTTCACTCAGACAACTATACAAATATAAAATTTGAATGACTGAATTAAGAAAAACAATTTTCACTTGGAAGATACCATAGACAGTTTTATAAAATATTCTATGTTTATTTTCACAATTTCTTAGTCTACAAAACCATCTAAATCTTTTTCTTATCATATTTACCATGGAAAAATATATTCAATACCCACAATCTTGAAATTCAAAATAGAAATTTATTACATGAATACTCTCTACCATGTCTAGCACAGTTTTAAGTGTTGACAATTTACTAAATAACAAAATTTAAAAAAAGGAAACAGAAATCACAGCCCTGATAACACTGATAATAGTGTAGTAATGTGTGTAACAGATGACATTTTAAGGTCTCTTAGAAATTAAATGGACATGTCACATAGTTTGAGCAAGTTCTCTCAGTCTCAGTCATATAATTCTTCGAAACCTACTTTCATGAGTTCTTAAATTTATAAATTCAATCATTTAATTTTTAAAGTTTCTTTTTTGTCATTAAATGAGTTTTGTAATTTATACAAGCACTATTTGTCTTAGTTCATTTGTGCCTCTATACAACAAAATACCAAGGAGTGGGCACTTCATGTACCACAGAAACTTACTTCTCACAGTTCTACAGGCTGAGAAGTTCAAAAACAAGCTGCCACCTGATTTAGTGCCTGGAGAGAGCAGGGTCTCATCTTCCAGGGTGGACCCTTGTGGCTGCGTCTTGCATAAAGGGCAAATGTTGTGTCCCAGTGTGGTGAAAGAGAAGAATGCAGAAGTGCTAAGCCAAGTCTCCCTGGCCTTTGCATGATGCTAGAATCCATTCATGAGTGTGAGGCTTTTATGCCTTATTCCTAAAAGTCTCTGCTTCTTAACATCACCACAATGGTATGAAGTTTCTTGACAGTAGTTTTCATTTGATGCTGTGGAGGACAATTTTTTGGCATTTTTTAAAATTTTATTTTAAAGATAATAAAACAAAACAGAACAGAAGAAAGCAGATCAGGACAAAACAATGCAAGCAACACAGGATTTCAAAACAAGTGAACAGGAAGTCAACAGTGGCTACCATAACATCTCTTGTTTTCTTTGAAATAGTTATCCATATCTTCACACACAGTGAATTCAAACAAAACACAATAGTGTAAAACTGATAAAAACAAAACAATGAAAGCATTACAGGCCTTCAAAACCCGACAGTATGGCTGCCGTAATGTCCCTTGTTCTCTTCAAAATAGCTGTCCACACTCACACATATTGAAATCAAACAATACAGAACAGACTAAGAACAATCAAAACAAAGGGTATAAGGCTTACTCTACTTCACAACAAGATTATAGGAAATCAACAATGGCTACCATAATGTCTCATTTTCTTCAGAGTAGCTGTTCATACCATCACTCGTAATAAATCAATTCTTGTAAACTCTTTAGGAGAAGTTCTAGCCTGGTATAAGCCTCCACATGTACATCTGTCCTTTCTGTGTTAGAGGGAAAGACAAAACAAAATGTCATAAATCACAAAAAAAAAAGCAAGAAACAAAAGAGACTAATAAATAATAATAACAAAGAGCCCAAAACAATAACAATACAGACTTGCAAAACAAGGTGGTAAGAAGATAACTAAAGTTGTTATTTTCCATAGTTATCTTCAAAAGAGTTACTCAGATTACCAGATATAGACTTGTAACACTCATCTAATCCTATGAATGTTAACTGTTTTGTTCTAAGAACTAATAGAATTAGTAACACAATCCTCTTAGCTATCTCAAGTGCATATATACAAATTTATATCTTTTCTCTTTTCCATCTTTTCTCCTTTTCCCTATCTAATTTATTATTTCCCCTTTGGGCAGTTTGTTATTCTTCAACAATATTTACTGAGGATTTTGTATCTTATTTACTCTTTCAGTTTCTTACACTAGGGAGACAATACACATGTGAGTTTGATTTATTTCACTGATGAGTATGGTCACAAGTCACATCCATTTACCTATAAAAGCCTCAATGCAATCCTTCCTTATAGCTGAGTAGTACTCCATTGTATAAAAGTAACTGTGGAGGACAATTTTAAGCCATAGCACCTTACCAATAAATGTATTAATTTTGTCAAAGAAGCTTCAAAAATCAACATAACAAAGAAAAAAGTGAGTGAGAAAATAGGATGGAAATATTTTATTTCTAAAGGAGACATCACAGCACATCCTGCTATCTTCATAGTTAAATGTACATACTTTATATATTTTAGAACTAATTATGTTTAACAGTACTAAATTTTACATCAATTAACGTATGTCTTAGTTACTTTTCCGTTGTTGCTGAGACAAAACACCCAACAGCTTAAATTAAGGAAAGAAAGATTTATTTAGCTCACAGCTTGTAGAGGTTTTAGTCCATAATCAGCTGACTCTGAGGGAGGGTGGCTTATGGTAGAGGTGGAACGGTTCACAGTAGTGGAAGAGAGCAAAAGCAACCAGAGAGGAGGAGGGAGCCGGTCATTTTCCATCTCCTATATTGTACATATGCTTCCTACCCTAGTGCCAATGTAGTACTTACACCTCCAATCCCAGCAATAGACTATGAGCAAATCACAAATCCTAGATTCAGCCACTTCCAAAGAATTCCCTCCCTGTGACACCTGAGGCTTTGGAGAGACATCCAGACAGAAACCATAAGTTTACTTGAGTACGGCATTATGTGCCTTAACACAAATCAGAAATTTCCACTTTTCCACTGCTTTACAGTCTTATTATTCTCCCAGTTCAGATAAAGGTCTTTTCTTCTTTGAAGCAACATAATAAAGTTATTTATGCTAACTCAGAAGTCATTAAAGTTTGTATTTTCTGCATTAATGCTGCTTATTTGTGTACTTTAGAAAAATAAACAACAAAAAGAAGCCACTTTAATCATTTTAATGTTCATGTTCAAGCATACAACTATTAGGTCATTAATGTATGCTTAAATATCAGTTATAAAATTTGAAATGTAACAAGGGTCACCATTATGATGTAGATCTAAACTGTTCTGAGGTGAGGAATCTGGAAGATAATTGCATTATGGGGGTGATACACTCATCAAAGGATGGCTGTTATTTCAAGGAAGGTTCTGGTCAGAAGAGGAGTGGAAGGGATCTATGAGATGTATTCTTGTCCCTTCCAATCCTTTCCTTTCTGCTTCTTAATTGCCATGAGTTAAACATTTTTCCTCTGACATTGTGTTCTACCACCCCATTTCTGTTTGGAACTGGCAGACCATAGACTGAACCCACTGAAATTTCTCCTTGCTTAAAAAAAAATTGACATGTAGTAACCTCTACAGAGTACAGTTAGTAACTTTGTCATTCATATATGTGTCCAGTAAGTCAAATTATTTAATTGCAAATTCATATTGGCTAATGATAACATATTTTCAAGTGTCTCTTTGTAAATTTATGCATTGTTTTCCTCTTTGACCATTGTCTGATGAAACGGTGCTTCACGTATAACTCTTATGTATTTTTACAGTTGCATGATTTTTAAAAGTGATCTATACATTCTCAATATATGTCTTTTATCATATATGACATGTAAATATTTTCCCACTACTATATAGCTTATCTTTCATGCTTTTAAGGACATCTTTTGAAAAAATAGTTGTCAACCCTGATAAACTCTAACTTATCAATTTTCTTCATGAACTGTGTTTCTTGTTTTGTATCTAAAAAATTTGGTTAACTAAGGTATAAAAAATGTTTACCTACATTTCTTTGTGGAAGATCTATACTTTTAGACTTTGTATAAAGTTTATGATATATTTTCAGTGAATTCAGTAAATATAGACTTTCATTTAATAAGTGTTTAAGTATTTTTTTAAATGTATCTTCTGACAATTACACTGTCAACTCAGTATAAAATGTAGCTTACAGTTCAGAATACTAAGATCAATTGGATAAAGGACATAGCAGTATAACTAATCAGTATAATATGTGCACTATAAAATCATTAAGCATCTAAGTGATCTTTTGGTAATCCTATAATTTGTACCACTATTTAGCCTCTTGGAAAAGTCATTAAAGGAAACATTGTTTGTCTCTAGATTCCTGCTTTCTACATGGCATAATTTGGAATCATTTTTACATAATCAAATCATCATAATTAAATGACAAAACAAAATTATCATCTATTTTCACTAGCTTTTAAATTTACATTTGAAATTATTCTAATCTTATTTTTTTTAATTTAAAAGTAAATAGACAAGTGAAAAATATAACCCAGAGGTGTACTAGAAGGCAACATACCGAAACAAAAATAGAGATTTCATAAAAACATTCTGCATTTGTTTTCTGCAACATAGTATTTTATTCTTACAAAGTTCTTTCCATACAAATGGAGAAAATTACAACACTATTTATGCATAGCAACAAAGCTAATTTTGTATTTTGATTGAAATTCTAGGTCCTATCAAGATACACAATTACTCAAAAAGTGTTTCTGTCCTGAATGACTTTTCCTATTCCACATACTGGTGATTGGATCCATTTTTGTTATTTTAAACACAATTTTTTGAGGGTTATTTATTGAGACACGCTTTATTTTATTTTACTCTTTGTTAATAGTTTGAGAACAGAGGTTTTTAAAAGCCTCTAGGATTTTATCTTAGTTTAACATTAAGATGGATAACAAGAACTAAGGTTTATACCATTTGGTACAAACTCTCCCGTTAAGCTACTCCAAATCTCAGTAAACAATTCTCTGGAAAGAAGAAAATTAACTTAGTAAATGTCATGTTAAGTAATTGTATATTTGGACTAATAGGAAAAACAAGTTTAAGAATAGAGTCTGAGATGGCATGAAATTTGATTATATTTTTAAGAAGTTAAGACAGTATATTTTACAAATTCTTCAACAGAATTAAATAGCATTCTGTTTATTTGAGAAAGGGACTATAGTTTCAAAAGTGAAGCTTTTTTCTTCTTCATATTGCAACTGAGTATTGAAATTTTTGGAGTTGAGAAGTGAAACCTGGAAGATAACTGTGATAGAAAAAAATGAAACCTACTGTTATGCTATCTAGTTAATTCCCCCACAACTCCCCAACCCCTTACAAACTCCACACACAACCAAACACACACACCACACACAACAACACACTTCAGATTTGCAAATAACCTCTTGAGTAGACCACACACACACACACACACACACACACACACACACTTGGTTCTTTGGCAAGGTAGATTGGATACCCTCAGCCCTGCCTCTTTCTTGAGCACATGCATAGAAGCAACAGGATTCAAGAGCAGCTAAAAAAGGACTCCAGAGAAAAGAATCTGACAATCAAGCCATTTGAAAATCTCATTTGTCAGCCACACCCTTTGATATTTCAGTGCCTAAACTCTAGCAAAATAAAAACACTTAGATATAGATGCCCTTTGGGAACAGAAAAATCTTCAGGTCAAATTTTCACTTTGTGGTCTGAGAATTAGGAATGGGGACTTCTATTGGTCAGAGACAATGGAAAAAATTCACTTTTGCTTTCCCTTGTCCCTTCCTCAGCTCAGAGGTAATCTCATAATCACACAGGTGCAGGAGTGAGCATGACAGCGAAAATAACTGGGAAAGAACCCAGTGTTCTGAGGCAAGAGCATCCACTTGCCTGACCAGAAGACCTGTTCCACCACGAGGATAGACGCACCTTTGTTGTTTGTTTTCTTTATGTGTCTTTCCCATTTTGTGAGTCAAGAAACAGATGCAGTAATAGAAAGTATGTAATAATGCAGGGGAAATAGTGCTTTTACTTCTAGAGAAATGATCCTACAATGGAGGCTTTTATGAACTGAATGATTTTAGGAATGTTTTGAGGAAGAGAGAGATCAGGAGAGCAATGTCATAAAGAACAATTGTGGTCTCACTCCAAGTTATGCGTGTATGGATCTGACATTTGATGTTTTCAGCTAAAAATGTATTTAGATTAGGCAATAGCTTTTATTGTGTGAGATAGGACTGTTACAAAATTTGTAAGCCATTCAATCACTGATGCAAATAGTTAACTCTGCCATTATAGAATGAGAGGAGACATAGAAAACAAGTAAAGTAAGGGTCTACTTTGTTCTAATAAAATTTTATTCACACAAACATTCAGTTTTTATGATGGAAAATTGTATTGGGGTTCTTCATAAAGCTTAAAATAGAATTTCTATATGATCCACTCAATCCATATCTCAGTATAGATCCACAAAATTTAAAATTCATTTGTTGAAGAAAGACTGATTTGTACTCTGTGATTACTGTAGTATTATTCACAGTGGCCAAGTTACAGACCCACCTAAGCATCCATCTGTAGGTGAATGAATCAAGCAAGTGTTGGCAGGCATGAGCAGTGGAGTCCTCTTCAACTCTAAAGACAAGAACATTTCTGTCATTTATGACAACATGGATGGAACTAGACAGCATTATGCTAAAGTGAAATAAGTCCAGTATAAAAACAGAAATATTTCATGTTCCAATTTATAAGGAAACTAAAACATTAGGGCTCACAAAAGCAAACAGAAGAATGGTGGTAACAGAGGCTGAGGATAAGGGAAATGGACAAAATGTTCAAGAGATACAGAATCTGTTAGGAGGACTTTTAAAATATCTTTTCACAACATGATAAATGTACTTAAGAACAGTGTCATATAACTCAGAATTGCTAATAGGATAATATTTAAATATTTTCACTACAAAAAAATAAGTATTTCAGGTGGCAAATATATTTATTAGCTTGATTTAACTATTTATGGATTAGAGACCATTTTGCAACCCTTTCATTCACATGACCAGAAATGATTAATTTAAAATAAAGTAACAATTTAAAATATTTACTCTAGCTCAGTAATTGCATGGATAGCATCCTGCTCCTTCATAACAAGTATGGGAATTCTATGTCTAAATTAAATGTGAAACTTGAGATAATTTTGAATGTTAATTTGAACATTTTTAAATTTAAAACTTGCTTTTGAAATGTGACGATATTCTATAGTGAATTGTAGTTATGGAATTGTGGTGCATTCCTTGAACTAGAGCAAAATCAAATGAGTGCCTTACCAGAGGCTCGTTTAGCAGAGTAAGAGGTCAGGGTTGAGGGTGTAGATCAGTAGTAAGGTCCCTACTTCTTATGCACAAGATCCTGGTTTCAATCCTGACCACTGGAAAAAAAAATGTTAGGAAATAAATATGCTGCGGAACATCAGTTCTATGAATTCGTGTCAGAAAGTTTCTGACCGTGTAGGCCCAAGCTATCTTAAAAATGTCTTTGAGTTTTGTTGGTTGTCTCTTTTTTTTCATAGGACTATGATTGTCTGTTGGCAGAAGCATGGAGATGGGAGATAGGATTGAACTTTTCAGGGAACCCTCACTCTAGGTCTATCCCTTGAAAAAATACAGTTTAGAGAAAAAAGACAGAAAATCAGAATTCCTAAGTAGCATCCCTACCTAGGATGTTTGTTTTCTAAAGACTCTCCTTGCGCTTTCATGAGATGCCAACATTTGTTCACTACTCTCTACAATTATATTCAGAATTTGATTACTTATTACCACTTGTTGTAACGATCTTTCCAAGATGTTTCTTCCTAGACTATTGCAAAGAATCATAAATACTCCACTTCTCTCTTGCTTCCCCGAGCCTTTATCCCATCCATTTAAAAGTTAGAGTGATTCTGCTAAAAGTCCATGTGATTGCATTATTCCTGTGATACACAACTCTCATAGACCTGCCAATTCACAGAAAGTAAGTCAACCCCAAGAACAGTCAACTAGGCTCTGTATGATCTTGTGACCTCCACATCTGTAGCTTTATTTCTACTCTTCTTCTCCTTACTTGTTCACTTCTAAAACTGCTAACTCCAAAGTTAGAAAGCAGTTCTCAACATATAGTATGAGTTCAATAAATAATAACTGAGTGATCCAAGACTGTAAGCTTTATTCTTTAAAGGTATAACAAATTGGTTTCTTGGTTACCTAGGCCAGCAGGAATACAGTTATTGTAGTATTACACAGGAAAAGAGTGAGTCTCCTCCCATGAGATGTATAATACATCATGATTCTAGAGTTGATTTATATCATGACTTACAAATGCCCTCAAGAACACAAGCTTTTTCCATCACTTCACGGTGTCATAATTTATGTTTTGATGATTTCTCTTACACTTTCTCATTTCCCCATCTCAATATTGTTTTCTTGACAGCAGTGTGTAAGAACTTCAAAAATTATTTGTTCTTGTAATTTACTTTTCAAAAATAAGATAGATAGTTTTTCCCAGAAATAGATTGTTTCCCCTTATCCCTTTAGCTAGAAATTGCTCACGTCCCTCTCTGTACCTAGACCCATCAAGGGTATAGGGGTAACATGGTAACTCTCTAGGCTACTGATCATGAATAACTTGTGCATTTCAAAATCACATGGGAGTTTGTTTAGTTACAGATTTGTGCGATTCAGTCAAAAAAAAAAAAAAACAGAATCATGCAGTGATGAAGGCATTACAAGCTTTGAAAAGCATTCAGGTCATTACGATTTGCAGTGAAGCTTAAAACCAATGGTCTATCTGTAGAATAAGCTGGAGCTGGGCATAAGGGAAATTGCTGCCGATGGATGGCAAGTATTCCGATAAAAAACAGGTTCTGCAAGAATGAGAAATGTGGGGCGCAGGAAGGATAAAGTGAAAGAGCAATCAAAATGTCTGTGCAGAGTATTAAATCTTTGTCCTTATAAAAATTATAAATAGATTGCTATTTCTTTTTTAGTGTAAATGTATCAGGGATTCTGCATGATACAAAGTATTTCATTCTATTTATTTGCATACATTGCAAGAGCCTGCCATGTGCCAAAGTTATGAAAGAAAGAGATTACTGGCTTTGAGAGAACCTTCTAAATAGCCTTTAAACCTGCAGGAAATTCCTCCCACACACAGCTCTATCCTGCTCCATTACACTTGGGCACTTTGGTACCAGTGGTAATCAATTATTTTAACTTTCATTGTTTACCTACTGTGTGACTGACCTTTTGAAAAAGAAAGGAAGTGCCACACATCTCAGGGATGAAGGCTTCTTTTCATCATTTGCAACTGGTTTTCTGTTACAGACCTTTTAGGCAGCACGTTGACTCCAAAGCATCCTGAAGGCAGTAAGTAAAAATCACAAACACGACTTTCTTTTTTAATTTCTGCGTGATGTAAATGAATACCAGTTATAACATTCATCAGTGTTCTCCTGGGCAGGACACCGAGGAAGTTCTAGTGAAATCTTGAGAGAGACATCTTTAGAGGAAATTTTAAGAGAAACAAGAGAAATCTTTACAAGAGTCTGGTAATATTTCATAATCTGTAGAAATCCATTTCTCTGTTAGCATCATTTTGGATTTGAATAGGAAGCTTTTGGCTGTGATAACAGCAAGAAGTTGCCGTATGATGTGGAAGATAAAATTCCTATCTGATCACGGTCAAAAAATAATTAGAAGTGAAACATTCAAATGAGGGGTTGTTAACATAAATTCCACGATTTCACCTTATTGCTGAGAATTTTCAGCATTTAGTAAATTAAGTAACTGCAGATTTCAACTGCTAGGTATGTTTATCTTCAAGCATCATTAATGCACAAGCCCAGGCATTCTATTGCAAATAAGAAAGGCTTATGAAAGATACAACTGATCGCTTATCACAGTGGCTGTATAAACCGTACACAGTCATACAGGTGCAACACTTTTATATTCTGTGACCTAAGTACAGAAAACTTAAAAAAATTTTTTTTCAATTATTTCTAAGGTAACAGGAAAGTAAATGAGCCCCGTCCCCTGGGACTGTAAAGTTAAGAGTGTTTAAGTCTCGAGTTCACTATTAGAGTTCACTATTATTATTTCCATCCTTGAAAATTTTAGTTGCATTCTTCAGCTGTTTTCTGGAGATTTGTCTCCCCCCCCCACTCAAAGTAATGGAAAGAAAGGAGAGAACAACAACTAATGGAAAGAAAAGGAGAAGAGAGAAAAGGAAAAAAACTATTTGAAACCTGATACTCTCCTTAAAAAGGTGAAGTGTAGGGAACCAGGCATGGTGGTTCACTCCTGTAATTCCAGAGTTCTGGAGGCTAAGGAAGGATGATTTCCATAATTTTCAGGTCGTCCTGGACTACAAAGTTACTTCAAGACCAACCGGAAGTACCATAGAAAGACCTGGTCTCATAAAATACAAAGAAAAAAAAAAACCCAAAAATTAGAGTGGAAATTCACTAGGTTATTACACCCAAAACTCAAATTTGTAAATTATGTGTACATCACAGGGATTGCTTTAGCTATTGACGTAGATACTAAAGTGAAAGTTTGTAAAGTTAAAATAAGTTGTTGAGGGGAATAACTACAAAAGCAATTTAATTGTAAAATATATAAATTGCACATAGAAAAGTACATGTATATAAATTAATTATATACAAAAATTTTGATAAAATATGTATATGTTCACACATGCACACAGATACACAATTTTATATCTAAATATACGGATGAACATATGAAATGTTAGGATGCCTGTATGTACAGATTCTGTTAAAACAGAATGAATACATTTTAGTCTGTAGAGCTAAACAAATATTATTACTTAAAGAATTGTAACATTGTGCAATATCATACACAATATCCATCACTGCAAATAATTTAAAATCAATTTGGAAAAATATAAAATGAAGCAAAAAATTAACTGTGATCATATTTTGATAACTATAAGCATGAGGAATAGAGGTCTAGAGAGTGAGACTGAATCTTTAATTTTGAAGATGCTTTATGAACTTTTTTTATTTGATCCTCCATTTTTACCCATAAAACCATTTATCTACCTTTTCTTATTTTGTGTGTGTAGCAAAGTACTGAAACATAGCACACAGTCTGCAAATATTGCCTTGTTAGTTAAATGATAACAAAATATAAAACTAATAGCAATACAGTACATGCCTAAAGAATCCATCTAAATGAAAAAGATCATAATTTCAGCAGGACAGGAAAGACATTAATATTTTATTCTGTTACAGTCAAGGAAGATAGAAATTGGGTTGAGATCTGAAAATGTTACAGTATGCTGAAAGTTATAGAAAGGAATGACAACCTATGTAAATCTTCAAAACCACTCCAATTTAGGTATTATTAATCTAGCTTGATAGGTGGATACTTTCAAAGCTCAAAAAAACATGAAATTTCATGTACTCTTCTCCAAGCTTATGTGAACAAGTAAGACCTGAACTTCATTTAAATCTACAATCTCCAAACACCTGCTCTGTGCATTAGAATCATTTTTATCCAGTCAGTAAAACAAAGCATTTTAGAAGATGAGTGGGTAAAAATAAAACTAGAAAGATGCAGAGATTTGGGGAGCATTTATCAACAGTTTCTTTCTTTCTTTTTTCTTTTCAGGAGAAAAAAAGATAAACAATTAAACTGAATTTTGAAACAGGTTAATAGGACAGTTTCAATAGTTGATACCCTGCATATTGCTGTTGTCATAGTAGTTGTTCAGAGTATGGGATATAGGCATGGATGTCTTGTCTAAACAATAGTAGCACAAAGCATTCTTTTGTTCAATGAGACATTCAGACCTGCTGTTGAAGGACAGATAAAGATTAAGTCAAAAGAGCAAATACTGAACAAACATGTAGACTCAGGAAAATGCAAAATTTTTCTGCATAAGGCAATAATACACATGAAAGGAAGAGAATAATAGCTTAAATGTATTCTGAATCAGAATTTTCCAGGACTTTGGTGCCAAACGAGTGAGTTTATATTTTTGCCAATAGTTTAGAGCAAGCTATGAAGGCATTTGGGAAGAGGTTGACAAGAAGATAGGGGATATTTGCAAGATCCACTTGAAAATATAGCAGAATAATTTTGGGGAAAATATAAACAAATTGTCTCTGTTGCTGTGAAGTATCTTTTCCATTTTATGTAAATAATTTGTTGTTTTGTTTTGTTTCATTTTGTTTTTGTTTGGCTTTTGTTGCCTGTCCTTGTGAGGTTTTATCTTAAGAACTTGCCAAGTCCAATGTTACCTAGCCTTCCTCTGATTTTTTTCCTAGCTGTTTCATAATATTACATCTTGGATATAAGTTTTCAATTTATTTTGAGTTAATTTACGTGAATAGTGAGAGAGAGAGGTCTAAATTCATTCTCTATATGAATACCCAGTTTCCCTAGCACCATTTATTGAAGAGACTGTCTTTTCCCTGTTATTGGTAACTTCGTAAAAAGAAATCATTTGGCAGTAAATGTGCGGATTTATTTCAGTGTTCTTAATTTTTTCTCCATTCCTGTTTGTGTCAATCTTTAGATCAGTACCATCTTGTTTCATTACTCTATTCTTTGTGCTAGGTTTTGAATCACTTATGCCTCCACTTTTGTTCTTTGGCACAAGATTGCTTTGTCCTTTGTGTGGGACTCGTGATTACACATCGTGTCTAGTAATCTTGATTGCCACCGGAGTTGGATCCTAATACTATAGGAGATTAATAGCATAGTTATTCTATCATATATATATATATATATATATATATATATATATATATATCCCTTTTCTTTTCTCCTTTCCCCCATTCCAGTTGTTGTTTCTTTTTAAGCAGTATCTTTGCCTTTTGCTTGCACCATATCTATTATACATTTTGGATCTTATCTACACTTTTAGTTTTTACCCTGGGGAAACAACACGATGTTTATACACGCATGTCTGATTTATTTTACTTACGAGTATGGTCTCAAGCTGCATCAATTTACCTATAAAAGCCTCAAGTTTATCTTTTTTATAGCTGAGTAGTACTCCATTGTATGAAAATACAACATTCAAAATGCAGATAAATAAAGTTTATTTACTATCAAAAAAAAAAAAAAACAAGACCCTAGAAATAACTGCATTGTGAGGCGCTGACCTCATCAGTTAGTTGATTGTTATGAATCCACAGTTAACAGAAACTATCAGGAAGTGGGCCCCAGTTGAGGGGAGGGAGCCATAGGACTGGGTCTTGGGGATGGTATCAGGCACTGGCCCCTTCCTCTCTGGCTCTTTCCTGCCAGTTCTGCTTCCTGGTCACCCTGAATGACCAGCTTTCCTCCACCATTCTTCTCCCCATGGTGTTTCTGCATTGGAGTCAACCAGCGATGGACTTGAAATTGTGAACTAAAATAAATCTCCCTTTCTTAAACTGTGTGTGTCAGACATTTTATCCTAGCAATGGAAAGTTAGCCAGTACACATACAAATTTCAGGCTTATTTTTTCTACTACTCAGGATACTGACTTTGGTAGTTTGCGCATTTCTTTAGGGAATAGGGACATGTTAACAGTGTAAGTTTTCTGAATATGTGATTATAAGATATCCCATCAGAATAGGAAGACATATTTGTATATTATGCATATAGCAATAGTTCATTGTAATTAAAGCAATTGTAAAGTAAAAAAAAGCATATGAATTAAGTCACATCAAATATATTTGCATCTATTTCAAAAGAAATTGTCAATAGCCCTATTATCTCTTTGAAAGGGAAAAAACTGGCATACAACTAATTGATCAACAAGTACATTAAAAAAAAAGTTTGACCTCATTAATCTCTGGGGAACAGCAACCAAAAATAAAATGAAACATCGTGTCATACTCTTTAGGATAATTATTTTTATTTTCAAACACATCAAAAGGTAACAAATGTTAATGAGGACATGGAAAAAAGAGAACCCTTGAAAACTGTCGGGAAGAATGTAAATTAGTGCACACATTATGGAAAATAGTATGGCATCCCCAAAAAATAATAATAGAACTACCATATCATCCAGCAGTCTTGATATTGGGCATTGGAAATGAATTCACAAAGTCAAGGAAATATCTCCATTTTCATGATTATTGCAACCTTATTCACAATAGCCAAAAAATGGGAACAGTATAGTTGTCCTTCAGCTAATGAATGAATAAAGAATATGCAATATTTATGCACACACAATAGATATTTACCCTTAAAAATGGAGAGCACCCTGCCATTAATGACAACATGGATTGAACTGGAGGACAGTAAATAAAATTATGCAACTACAGAAAGAAAAATACTGCATGATCTAACATATGTGTGAATCTGAAAAACGAAAGAAGAAAGAAAGAAATGGCTGAATGAATAGTGAAAGAGTAGACTGTTATTTACCAGGGGATCAGATAAGGACGGAAGGGCAAAGCATTGCAGAAACAGTAAGAAATTTCAGTTAAAAGAGGAATAAGTTCTAGATGCATAAAGCACTCCATGGTGACAATAATGTACTAAGTACTTGAAATTTGTTAAGAAAATAGATTCCAAGTGTTTTCACCACAAGAAAAGGAATGCTGACGGGACATATATCAAAAATGGTGAATTTCTTTGTGCTATTTTTGTGTATATTACAAACATTGTTGTTTGTTCTCATCGATTAATTATGAAGTACTACTTAAAATGTGTCATTTAACCATGTGAAATAACCCCAGATTAACTGTTTTAACAAATGTTGTTAATAACTTTATAGATTTGTGATAATTTTACAGACACTGGTGATAAGAGCAAGGAAATACACAAGGCTCCTACTTTCACAGAGAAGAGTTGAGGCAACAAGTTTAACAAATACATACATTGCCTGAACTCTTATGTCAAGTGATGTATGTAAACTGACAAGGACTGTGGGGAAGAATAAAGCAGAATATGAAAAAAAGCTTACGAAGTGGTGGAGTAGTGTGGGAGTGGGGGTAGTAGCTTATCCACTGTGCCCAAGAAAGGCTTCTGTAATAAGGCATCTGACATTTGCAAAGAAACGTGGAGGCTGGACAGTGAGCAGCATAGGTATTTGGGGCATGAACCCAGCAGCCTGGAGTAGCATGGTAAAGATACAAGGCGGCCTGGAGTGCAAACGCAAGCAGGAAAGCACTCTATGAAGAGCACAGTGCCCACAAGACAGGGAGACCAAGGTGTGAAAGATAAGGCAGAACGATTGATCCTCTGGGGCTTGTATTTGACTGTGAAGACACTGAGAAGCTTTCCCCATGAGCAAAGATGTGGCAGCTAAAAGGTCACTGTAGCTGTTGGAAGAAAAACAACTTCCATTGTTTCAAATTCTGTAACACCAATTTGTTCATTGATGTATTACACGTTTTACCACTGTGTATTTTAACCGAGAAACATTCAGTATTATTAAGCACAGTAAAATGAGAGCTTTCTGAATTCTATTGAGAAAAGATAGCCAGAATTATTTCCGACAACAACACAATTAGAAATGCTTTAATGATTCAGTCTAGAAAACGTATGTAGAGAGAAGAATGACATACACTATGCAGTGAACGCTCATCACTTGTAAGCTCTACTTGTTTCACCGTGTGAGTGTCCTCTGGGTTTGAAGTCATTATTGAAACCTGACTTCAATTTGGAAAATGAACACAAAATGCTAAAGAAAGCAAACCAATCTCTGAGATATACAAACTTGTATAAAAAATTTCTAATTTCAAAGTAGACCATATTAACTCAACACTTACTGACTAAATGAAATTCACAGGAAGAGGTTCTTTTTTGACCAAAACCTTTAAAAATAATTTTAATTTTTAATCCATGAATAACTATCTTGACATTTTCCCTCAGTTAGGTTGTGATAGATCATGGTTTCATATTGTTATTTTACCAATCACATGAAATTGTAAGGTGAATCATCAATCACATTACACAATTTGGGAGTAATATGCAGAATAATATTAAAATGTACTGACTCACTGTTTTTGAAATAAATAATTTAATGTATCACTTGTCTCAGATCTACTTTATTAAAAACACAGAGACAAGTTTAAAACCAGAGTCTTCAAATGTTACTTCTTTTTCACTCTCAGATTTTCTTTTAAAGTCTTTATTTTTATTATCATTATTATTTTTGTACTGAGAAACCCACAGCCTTCATACAACCCTGGACCTTTTTATTATTTATTTAAAGCAGGTTCTCACGAAGGGCTACACTGATCAGGCTGGGTTTGAACTTGAACTCTTCCTGCCTCAGCATCCCATAGTGCTGGTCAACTTTGCTTCATTCCTCTAGCCTACCTCTTCAAGATTCAGAAGAAATAGGCTGCCCAAAATTCATAGCTGAAGAAATGATCTTAAGTCATTCCCTCCCCTTTGTCCAGGCAGTTCTCCATCCACTGCACTCCAGTCATTGAATTGCATGTGAGCTTATTTGTTGGCATCTTGTTTGTAGTATCCTAGAACAGAGTTTTCCACTGTGTTATAAACTCCATTTACATAAACTTTCTCATCAACACAATTCCTAGTATTAAGTAGGGACTCAGTATGTGAATGAAAGAACTGATGTCCATTGAAGGTGTTGTTGGTGCTCACATGTAAGCACAAACCCAAGAGGCAGAGCTATACCAGGAAAATATGTGCATATATCAGTTTCCTGCTTTCTAAAAATAATAATAATTATTATAATAATAATAAATACATCAAGCAAACCAATCAAGGACAAATATATAGAACCAATTCCCAAATTGTAAAGATTATTTAAATCTGGGCAAAAAGCATTAAATATTTTAGCCATACTTGTTACAACTGGGTCATCTACCTATCTTAGCATTTTGAAAATTAGTGCGCAACCCAATGGTAAGAGCCTGCATACAGGAGCCAGATGGAAGGAAGGTAACTCCATGACCAGAGCGACTGTCACAACTGTGCGAATGTCTTCTCCACTTAATCACCTTATGACAAAATCCATTACAATGATGGATCAGCCAAAGACATTATTAATACCACCACAGAATTTAAAAATTCTAATTGTTTCCTGTGTGTCTCACAGATTTTCCTTGGTAGGAATATGGCTGATAAGATAAGAAAAGTAAGTTTTATCTGAGTACAAAGATTTCCTTTAAGAAAACCATAGATCACAATTAAGATTAATGAGTATGACTATTTTAATGGAAAAACAATTTACTGGGGAATATGATTAATAGTAAAGTATTTATGTTAATTATAGTAGAGCGTTGACATTGATGGACTATATTTGAGCTTCCTTGAATAAGTAACTAGGAAAGCATTTGCTTGTAGCAGAAGGTGAGTATGAGGAGCTTACAGAGTGTGTGCCTGCTAGCACATGCAATTGACCTGGTTAGTTTTTTACTTTCTTTAGGGCCCTTAGTGATCAAGTTCAGAGGCATTATTTATAAGATTAATACTTAAACATGTCCGATAGTATGCTCAAGAAAATGTGGTTTTAGTTAAGAATATGAGAAATTGCATTGTAATTATAAATCATGGGGCATTCTGGTTTCATTTCTGATTTTAACAGCAGAGAACATTAATAAAGTCAGCTGTAAAACTACTTCTGATGGTACATTAAAAGATGTTTTTAAAAGTGTTATTTAAAACTAAATGTTCCCTTCTTTTCATGTTCTTAGCCCTCTGTAAATTAGCATATCATGTTGAAAATGCTTAATTGTATGCTTTTCTTTCCTGATAAAAGGTAGAACTTGCAAATGATTTTATAATTTTCATTATTGTACACCTAACTATTGGATGAATGAATAAATGAACCAACTAGTCACAAAAGTAAGTGGTGATAAAAAGCACAAAATGAACTGAAATAAGTGAATAAAAATGCAGGTTGTTCCAATACATTGCTATCAGATTGATATGTTTGTTATATTTTCTCTCTTTTTATGTTCTCTACTGACTGAGTAGTTGAATACCAGGTTTTCTCCTAAATAATGGTGGTAGTGGCAGAAACGAGTTCAAATGTAAATACAAAAATATAATAACTTAAAATATTACGTATGAGGTAAAATTTAGAATGACGAGTGTTCTTTGAGTTAAAAAGAATGTTTAACAATTCAATTCCAGGAAAGAGAGAATAATACATATAGTGCTACATATACTAGGGAGAGCTTTAGGTAAATGAATAGAAATTAGATTGGTAATATAAATCGATTAGGTTTTCAGGATTCTGGAATATACTGCTAAGAGAATCAGGCTTTATTAATACACAAAGTATGATCAATATGTATAGTGAATGTTTAAATTTTAAAAATGTATTACAGTACAGTGCACTTTGCCCTTATTCCACCCAAATATGTCTCCCTCATATCTTGCCACTTTTTCAACCAATTCTCAAGCCAACTTTAATGAGTAACTCTATGAGTTGTGATTTAAAACAATGTTGAACGCTGAGGCTGAATGCCATCTAACAGAAAGGAAAGCTAATATAAAAAAAAACTTTATGTGGGTCCTCATCAACCTGCTTCTCTGGATCTGGCCCTGTATGATTTCCAGCTTTCCTCCAAAGTCAAAATGACCATGAAAGCAAATGTTTTGCATCAATTCAGAGCACCAAGGCAGCCACAAGAGCACAACTAAAAACATCTGTGAAAGAGGACTTCGAGAACTGCTTCAGAAAGTGGAAAGAGTGGGATAAGTATGTTAAAACAAAGGCGAGTATTTTGAGGGTGATCAATGGCAATGTGTCTTTTACTGTAATAGCTTTTAAAAATTTAAATAATCTCTCTATTATTCAACCACATTTCTCATTTTAACACAGAATCCTCTAAAGTTTTCAACTGGAGGAGGGGAAAATCAAATTTTATATCATTCTTGGACTTCTATTATCAGTGATAAATCAAATAGTAGAAAATGACTCTTCAGTATCTTCTCGCTGAATAATGCTTAATATTCACTCATAAAAACAACTGAGTTTTGTTTTCCTTCTACCACTCTGTTTAATCAGACAGGATAAAATTGAGTTTTCAAAAGGGATACATAGCGAAATTATATTATTTAATATTGAACCTGAGAAAGAAATAGTTAAAATCTCATCTGCATAGGAAAAGAACTGTAAAATTTAGACTCAATCAAAATGTAATAATAAATACCATTTTATTGCATATAATATTTTATATGTAATATTTATCTTCCACAAGTAATCTTACATTTTCTTGAAGGAGGTTTTGTTTATTTTTAAGAGCTAAAGACTACTTTTTTCCCTTATAACTCAGGAATCTTTCTTAAATGAGAAAAACCTGGAAAACAACACCTATTATTACAGCGTGCATTTAAGTTATGTAAATATAATAATTCAAATTTGAGACTTTTATTTTTTGAAAAGATGTTCACTTTTTCTAGGATTGTATGGTTCTTCCCAATTCCATCATGAGAGTTGCAGATAATATTTTTTCAGCCTAAAAAGAGCTCACAACCGTCCTCATGTCTACTCATCCACAAGATGCAAATCCATAAATTTCCATCTCCCATCGCAAATTAAATTGATAATTAAAACACAACTCATTTGTACTTCCTCCTCAATACTGCAGTTGGTTTATATATCTGGTTCAAGGATTTCTGATGATGAAGTTAAATCGTGTGTATTTCTGTGTCCCCAAGAGAAGTTTGAGAAAGTTACTTTCTTTTATTACATAGGCCCCTCATTAGTGATATCCAAATACAAATGATGTCTTAAAGGTAAATAAGAGATATGTTAAGTAGTAACTGGGACCAAATAAAGTCAACAGAAAAAAATGCCAACTCAGATCAGCTCATGGAAAACATAAAAGAATGTGTTATTTGTCTCATGATTGAGAAACGCAGGTGAATATTCAGTATGCTTCTACTCTCGCCTTTATGTGCATTAAATCAGTAAGTGAAAGATTACTGCCAATCCAACGCTTCTTTACACCTCAGTGTATCCAGATTTGAAGTAACTTGAATTCCCTGCATACACAGTAATCCCCGAAAAAGAGATTAACCCTCCTTAAATATATTGCCCTAGCCTCACGCCTTGCACAAAGCAAGAATTATTTGAGTAACAGCCCAGTGTAAGACACCTACTTCTAGACTAGGGAGTCTGTATTTGCATCCCCATTACAATCACATAGATTTAATTAGATAAGAAAGCAGTTTGTTAAATGACCAAATTTTCAGACAGAAAAATAATGTGTTTACTATGTGAGTATTCTCCTGCATCAGATTACAGCGGTCTAAATGTTGTCTTTTAAAATATACTATTAAATACAGTACAATTTAATTAAGCACACTGTCCTACCCTTTCCCTTTTATAAAGTGGATTAGGAATAGTACCGAGGAATAAAAACACCTTCAGATGATGGAGTAAGGAATAACTAAGAAAGTGAAGCTAAAGCACCTAACATAAAGCTCACAAATAATAATGACTCAAATATATTTGCTGTGGCAATAACACAATTATGAATCATAAGAATTTGCAGCCTGGTCTTTGATCCTTGCATATTTTTAATGGGGCATGAATGCATGGAGGATTTCACAGAGTGATGCATAATGTCCTGGGTCCAGAGTTCTCTGCAAACACTGATCACGGGGAGAAAGGAAGAAGAATCACATCTCATCTGGAATTGTAGCCTGAAGTTTGTGAGTTTTATATGTTGTGCCTTCAAGAAAGATTTTATTGGGAAAAAAAAAAGTATTCCATAGCTACCATGCATTTTGTAACTCGCTGCTGCTCTAAGATATCATCTTTACAAGTCTACATAAAACATAAATGGAACACCTAAAATAAAAGAAAAATACAGCAAGGGTAATGCACTTGTTACAAGAGGGCTGAGCGGAGTACAGGTGAGTGATGCCATGTATCGTATTTGCTCCAGGAAAGCAATTTATAGTCACTACTGTACTGAGCATATATCAGCGGTGTCATTTTTATGGGGAGAAAACAACATTGTTACATTATAATGCTATTAAGCATATCAAATATCGTATGTTTAAAGAACCAAAGATAGATATCTTCTTTTTCACCCTAAAAGCATCTTATTATTTCTTTCTGAAGTGGAATCAGAGCATTGACAGATAATATAGCAATTTATGAACTGTGAACAGAAACGAGAGCATAAAAGCACGATTATATTAGGAATCCAGCTATGCTTATCTCATTATCTCAGTAAGAGTAGGAGACATTTTAAGATGCTTATGTACAGAGAATGTTAACTGTTTTCAAAAGATCACTTTGAAATGTTTCAAGATGAGCATTTCATAAAATGTGTGTGGGCACAGGCACAGTTCAGGAAAGAACCTGGGCCATTTTCCATACATTTACATGAACAGAGCGAAGCTCTACCACACACCAATTTTTGTTTTTCTCAGTAGCTGAATCATGAAAGAAAATCTAAAATTCTTGATCTTATAATAAGTGATAGTGCTTGTAAGAGAAGACATGGTACCAGAAAGTGATGACTCCTATAATGGTAGGAAACTCATAAATTAATTACCCATTTATTTTGATCACAGGTATCTGAATAGGTATATTTCACTGGGTTTCTTCAACAGTTTTGGATTCTTGTTTTCTCATTTGATTTGTTTTAAATTAAGACTAACATTTAATTGGAAGCCATTTTTATCAATTTACCTTTTCATCTTTAAATATTATACAGATAAAGATCTCTTTTGAAGAGCTTGTAAGGATTATATATTTCACTACAGCTTAAGTAATTGATTTATGGTGTCAATATTTAGGTAAAAGAGAAGGTAAAGCACTTGTTCAAACACCAAAGTAATGAGGAAAGTTATCTTATCTCATTATCACCCCAGAAGAGGGCAGAATTTTATTAAGGAAATAATGATAAAACTGTTAAAAAATGATAATGTCTAAGTAAATTTGAAATGTGTGATTTTGTTAATCATCATGTAATACAACAAGCATAATAAATAAATAAATTTGATAATAAATATTATATCTGATAATCACAATACCCATTTGTTTTGTGACATTCTCAACACTAATACTCAGGTCACAGCTCTGTGAGTTTCTTATGTGAGGGGAGAGGACATCTATGCCAGCAGAAAGAAACCTAAGGAGGAATTAATTGTAAACTCTCTAAAATTATTTAAATACAGTGAAATGCACGCAAACGAATACACAGACATGCAGAAAGAAGTTTCTAAGAGTTATAAATGCAATGTGAGAGAGAAATAAGAATCTTTAAGGTCCTCTAAGTCTACTCTCTCAGAAGCAGCTTTTCACCTGCTAGAATTGGGTAGTGGGTAAAGGCTGAAAAAATTTGAGAAGTAAGCATAATAAAAGGGAAAAAAAAGGAATACATTTTTAAGGTATAATGCTTTAGTTAATATTATGAACTGAAGGAGTGTGATTCTGATCTTGAGATACCTACAAATTAGAATCAGCAGATAAGTATTTTAGAAGAGCTATTATTATTATTATGCTGAAGGATGTAAAGAAAACTATGAATTGTAGTTAATATCATGTTTAAAGAAATGACAGGAAAATGACTGGAGAAGCCAAAAATTTCTATGCAATGTTATGATACTTGTGTTTTGAGGAATTGATAACTTCCTGCAAGATGTAGATTAATTTGCAACCTCTGTAATACTATAGGTTCATATGCCAATTACTCAATTAAAATGACTAAGACACACCAAAATGGTATTTATTATTCATTGCTTACTGTATATCGCATAATCTACTCTACAAATTTTCTTGTGAACATGTTTCTCTTTGAGTAGACTGTGAGTCTATGAAGCAAACGATGATATAGTGTGTTTTCCAGTCTTATGTGTGAAAAATAAAGCATAGGAACCACCTCTGTGTTCCTTACTTCTTCTAAGTCTTCTTATCAAAATTTTATATACATACATCTACAAAAAAATCCGTTAAAGGCAATCTGAGCTTTTATTATGCTTACTTCTCAAATTTCTTCAGCCTTTACCCACTACCCAATTCTAGCAGGTGAAAAGCTCATTAGGGTGCATCCTAACACAATCAAATTAAATCCTTATAAGAAAAAGGGCCAATGGCCCCTAAGCAAGATAAAATTCTGAACTGTCTTTGTCCTTGAGCCGCAGCGCCTACTTTTCTGTGAGACTTCACCCTCCCAGTCCACCATGCAGATTTTGAATGCCTAAGCCTCCACAATTTAATTTTTTGTGAGTTGATTTCTTAAACTCTCTCTCTGTCTCTCTCATACTTTCTCCCTCTTCTCTCTAGAATACTCTAATACAGAAGGTATAAAAAAGTTACAGAGAAAAACCTTGTAAACATCTCAGTAAGTAAAACAAGCACTTCATTAAAATCAACATGTATTCACTACAAAATCTCACTGTACATAAGAAAGAAAAGTCTCTTTATGTTTTTCAAAAGGCACAAAGTATGATTAAGGGAAATTTATAAACTAACAGAAAAATATTTTAACACATCTGATTCACAAAAGAATAATATCCAGAACATATACATTCTAAAAATAAATTGAAAGACAGCCTACAGAAGATAGCATTAGTGCAGATTAAAAAACCAATGCAAATACAGAAAATTATGTGTAGTAAAATATTAGAATACCAAGAAATAACAAAAATAAAAACATCTTACTTATCTCATTAATTTCATGATTATATAACCAAAATATGAAAAATCTAGTTGTTGTGGAACTTGTCTAACTAAACTGTATAACTTTGAATAGTGTGTCATATAATAAAATAATTATTTATTCATTGTTCGACATAAAGATTTTAATAACAAATATGCAATTAGTATTTCGTGATATAATAATCTAAAATTGACTCAGGGATTTTGTGATATTACTTCTAGCTGAATTACGACAGTTCTCCTTTAATATTTGAAGGAAGTTGAGTTCCAGGACGCCTGTGGATCACCAAGTCTGAGGTCACTAAAATTTCTTATATAATAGTGTGGCGTTTCAATGTAACCTATATTTAACCTCCAATATACTTTTAATCATCTCTAAGTCACTTATTATATCTAATGTAATGTAAATGCTATTTTAATATTTTAAATATTATATTGTTTATGAAAAATATTATCAGAAAAAGTCTGTACATGTTCAGTAGAGGTGCATTTTTTAATATCTTTAATCTGTAGTTGAATGAATTTGTAGACATAGAAGGCCAAATGTAAAATAGACTCAGTTAAAAATAAAACTGATAACAACTTGTAATATCTTGATTTTGTGAATATAATGTAAATTGTACTATTAACATATTTGGAAAAAATTTAAATCGTGAGTTTAAATATAATATTTCAAATTAGAACTAGGATATTTTTGTGACAAAAAAGAGCTGATGTTTTAAAGTAAATACATAATGATTAAGATACTCTAATCATTTCAATTAGAAACTAGAATGGGGTAATGAGGGTAGAAATTATAAACATAAGTTAGAATTTGTATTAGAGATCCTTTTAAGGTGGGAGAGAAAAACTTGTTAGTGCTAAAAAATAAAAGGCCTGTTTTCTCGGCAAGGAATTTAAAAAGTATGCACTGAAACTTAACCATGTTGAACAATACCAAAATACAAAATATCTTATATTCAAACATGGTTAGTAAATCAATGACAAACCAATTTGAACTGCTTTACTAAGATGTGGATTCTGTGTAATATTGAATATTATGTTTTGTAGAAAATTATTAAGATATTTTACTTATCTATAAAATGGAGTTTTTGTATAAAATCAGTGAGTTTTCAGTTATTTTTAACCATTTCATACATTCTTAAAGAGATTTTTATGTAAAAATTATATACATATGCACAGATTGTCTTCACAAGGCATGGGTGGAGATAGGAGAGCCATTTATAACTCACCACCCATCTCCGATTCCCACTCTACTGTCAGATCACCTTAACCAGGGGTCCATGAATTTCCTAGAAGAATCAAACATCCCTAGACTGCAAGGATAATCAAATCCTCCCCAAATTTAAAAGTGTATGATTTAATGAAAGACGAGTGTTAAAGTTTAGAAAATTATTAAATTAATTATGATATTTCAAATCTCCCCATTCAGTCAATGAAAATGGTTATTAGATATAATTTAATGATTCTATACCTTGAGTGCATTATTATTTCCAAAGTCTGGCCTCTTTTCATCACAGTGCACAAAAGACAAAAATAATAATAATAATAATAATAAAGGTTCTCTCCATCCTAAATCTCTTTCCTAACAGCCTGCCATCGAGGGTTGAATTTCCCATTAAAATTTATGCTTTATAATATTATTTTGCAGCTAACAACACTATTCCGTTGACAGAAACCAAAGATTTGCAGAATGGTAATATATTTCTGCCGTAATTCCTCAATATTCCAGGGTGAGTCAGTTGATAAGAACAGTTTGAAACATTCGCTTTGGATGAGTTTTATAAAGTGGAACCTCTGTATCCGGGTACAGGAGCCGCTGAAGCAGAGAGTGCTACTGCAGTGGGTTTCCTGTCCTGCGTCCAGTGGAGGCCTGGAGTCTGACAGACCGTGTGTTCATTCTTCGGAGGCCACAACTCACTGTGTGGTTTTAGGAACGTCATTTAAATTCTCCAGATCAGTTTACCTTCAGCTGTAAGAGCAGACTGATCATTGTTCCTATTTCACAGACTATTACTAGAATTAAAGACAGAAAAAGAACCGAGCGTAACCCAGGCTGTATTCATATACAGTACTTAAGAAATAAGTAGTAACTGTTACTATTACGGGCTCAGGGAGAACAGAACAAAAGAATGTGAAGCTATTGAAGACAACGGAAATACATTCTTAATTAATTCCTATAACCAGCTTTCTGTGAATCACTGAACAATTAGTTTTAACCTCTTTACAACTCATTTGCAGAATGAGGGCTAATACAGTGGGTGGACAACAATCCAGAAGGTTCTTTTCGTTTCACAGGCTTGGTGAATTTCGTAACTGTGTCCTTTATTAGTCCTAACTGCAACAATATGGAAACAACTTTTCTATACAGTGAATTTCAACGCCTAAGAACTAGCTTTCTCTGGAAGCTAATCTTCTAAAAGAAGTGAAATGCTGGTGATAGGATATAAAGCAAGACGGTGTTACAGATGCATTGCTTCTATGCCACTCAAGTAAATATAAAGAACTTAAAATTATTGTGGCTACTATTCATTCTTAAGTTAGAAGTTTCCAATATACTCATAAGAAAAAAAAAAAACATTTTTGAAGCACTTTAGGGATCAGATAAAGCAATAATTTGTTGCTCAGTCTAATTGGAGGAAGTAGTTTCCATAAAGCAAAAAGAGAGGAAGGGAAAAAAAAAAAACCTTCCTGGAGGTTTCCACTGCCTTAAAATTACAGCACAGTCTCATTAGGCAGTAATGGAAATGGAAATTACTTGCTTTTCTGGTCCTGATTGTATTCCTGTTAGGTCATTTGCATACTGTTCAGTGATTGGATTTCTGGGGAGGCTGAGAGGTCTCAGAACTGCTTTCCTATGCATTCTTATCTAATTCTACTGCTGTGACTCTGAGCAGAGATCATTTCCTGAGCTTTATAATATGATCCTCATGGAAGCATACAAACCTTCTTCAGATTTTAGATGAGTATGAGAAGTGTAAACTCTTCTGATATTGACCCAAACTTCATAATTTTTTAAAAACTTAAAATAGACTTTTTCATGTTAATGATTTTCATAACAGTTGCAAATACAATGAGGCAATACTTCACTTTTTCCATAATAGCTGGTGTAGTACGAAAAATAGCGGAAGTCGGAAATAGCAAAGCAATTTGGGGTTAACATATAATCATCACTTTTCTCTACCTCATTTTTTTTTTTTGCTAGTCATTCTTGTATCAGTTTTGACTGTGGTATTCTCCCAGTGTTATTCTCCTAAGAAGAAACAATTTTTTTCTCTCTTCCCCAGTAACTAATAGCAATATTTAAACAAATTAACACAAATTTCTAAGAATTAACCTTTATCTCTTTTCCCATTATATATCTGTCTTTACATATTTGAGCACAAAAAGCATAATATAGAAAAGTTAAACCATATAGATTTTAATTATAACAGCTAAATCTTTTATCTTCTAAAGTTTGACATCTGTTTTAAATTTTTGTTTCACTACTACTCAGTTCCATAGACATGTTTTATTCATTTACGAATGAGGAAATTTGAATGACAGCAGCACAAGAATGTTAGGCATGGTGAGTATTTAAAACAAGGTAAGACATTTTGTCACCAGGTGTTGATATTTCAGTTGCATCTGTGCTGTTTCTCCAGAAGCCAGCACCAAGCAAATACTCAAACAGAGAGTGATTGTATTTTTTAAATATTTCAAACAATTTTTCTTAGCTTAGGTTTATTTGTGTGAATTTTCTCCTTTTCATTAACTTATTACTTATAAATGATTTCTATAATGAGATTTTAAATACAGAATAGGGTCATCTTGAATTGCAGTTATATTAATAGAGACATTTTATCTATCAGGTTAGAACTGGCATATTACTGATTTGTCACAGGTCAGTCTTCTGTGGAGCAAGCACAAAATTAATAGATGCTAAGAAGGTCCTAGTCTCTTGTTTCAGTTGGGTACAGATTTAAATCTGATTGTGGAGAACGAGAACGGGACCCTCAAGGACCCACCCCACCGGGCCTGAGCAGCTCTGACCAGAGGACAACTAATCTGCCTTCTGGGGGACTGTGCGACCTGCGCAGACCCCAGGAAGTGAAACATGCCCCTCCCATATGCCTACCAGCACGCAGGCTTAGAATCAAGGACAACACCCCCCCACCCCAACCCCACCCCCATAAGCAACCTGCTGGTTCGGAGGTCTGGCTAAATTGATAGCAACTAAGGAACATTAAGCAAGTAAATGCTAGTATTGTTTCGTTGATTTTGCAGGCCTGGGGCCAGCAACCTGAGCATCTCTTTGGAAAATGACAGTAGGCAATGTAGCAAATATGGGGGATTCTCTTCTGTCTTGTCTTTGAGACTCAATATGGTTCTCATTGTTTTGCTTTACTCTGATTATTATTATTTTTTGCTTTATTTTATATTCCATTTTTATTGGTTTTATTCTGTTTTGTTTTTGTTTCAATTCTACTGTAACTGTTGGAATGGTCAGCTATTCTGAAGATAACAAGATATGCTATAGTAGCTATTGTTTCCTTACTATCTTTCTTTGAAATTCAATACCAGTTCTGCTGCTTTGTTTTGATTGACTTTGTTCTGTTATGGTCCTGTTGGATTTTACTACCTTTAAAATAAAAAAAAAATTTTTTTTCTTAGACATTTTTGAAAGCAGCATTATTGAGGTATGACACATAAGATAAGATTTACCCACTTAATATATAGTGCAGTGCTTTTTATTATGTTCACAACCACAATGTGTTTTAGAACATTTTTTACCTCACACAAACACAAGCTAATCACTTGCTCTACCTGTCAACCTAGCCACAGGTGACCACAAACCTTTTAATCCTGATAGATTTTCCTTTCTAGAGCTTCATATGAATATATCTTACATTCTGAATTTTTCGTTATACTAGTGGACATGTGTTAACCAGTGGCCATAAGCTACCTATCACTAAATGGTAGATTTTAAACATGTATTTATACTGCTATGAAATACAGTGATTCTCCCTTATTCACAGGAGGCTCAAGACCCCAAGCAATACCTGAAGCTATGGCTAGGGTGAATCCTTTGAATACCAGGTTTTGTCTTATTCATTAATACCTGTTAAATAGTTGAATTTGTAAATTTAGCACAAAAAACATTAACAACATTAACTACTAATGCAATGGAACATTTTTCATGATATACCATAATATAACTTATGTAAATATGATCCAACTCTATAAAAATTTCTTATTGTATTTTCATCTTCTCATTTAAAGGAAGTACCTCATGGTTTCTCTTTGGCATATCTGAATGACCAGTATCACTGCTCTCATACTTTGAGGCCTTTATTAAATAAACGAATTACATTTCTTGCCTGCAAACACTGTGATACAATGAAATCTCTTTAGTAATCAAAGAATCTAGTAAACTGTTAATGGGCAAGTAGGCATGGAAATGGGAGACAGACAGGTGGTTTGTATACCACACAGGATGGGGGGCACTTTGAAATTTCATCATGGTACTTAAAACAGTGTGGAAATTGCCACATGACTTGCTTATTTTTAGATTCTTCCATTTACTATTCTCACACTGCTATCAATTGTGAGTAGTGGAAACCAAGAAAGATGAAACTATAAGGGGAGACCTCCCCTGAACAATGTATTTTATTTACAAAAGAAGAGATTTTAAGTAAAACAATATATACAGTATCAGGTATTTGCAAGTTTTTCAGAACTTTATTCATGTGGATGTTTCATACTATGCTCACTTCTATCAGCACTTGAATATTTCTGGAGTATGCTTTTTATTAGTCTATGTGTGCTAGTATATACAGAATAGTTTTAAGGTTAGGCAAAGGAAAATTTAATGACCAAGATAAATCTTTCCCTCAAAGTATTCAACATACCCTCCACAAACATACATGCTTTGATTTTCCTAAAAGTCTTTGCATCCGTCAAAACCATTACTCTTAAACTCATTTAGCTATTACTCTTGCAGTGAGAGTGGAATCTATTTATTTTACAGTGTTAAACTAGTTAAACTTCTGAAATAGGAGAGATATTTCACCAATGCAAAGTACAAATTGTGCTTTGAGGTGTGATTTGTAAATCGATGTCGAAGTTCTCCTTTCCTACCATGCTTACACTGGTGTTCTTCAAAAGTTCCTAGAATTCACTCCTTTCACATTGATCAGTGAGGACAACATTGGCATTTGCTGCGCACTGCTAACGATTCAGCATCCCTGGCTTCAAATCACTAAATGACTATACATCTACTTCCCTCTAATAACAACCAAACGCAGTTTCATCCATTTCCAGAATTCTCTGGAGGAGTCACCCCACACAGTGCTTCTGGAGAATGGAAAGGAGAACTAATTGCTCTTGGAATTCTTAGCTCCCTTGGTTTATGACAAAATCACTTAGTCTTTGCCACTCTCTTTCTATTTCTCTCTTATTTCATAATACCCTCCAGGTTCATCTCCATCATCAGTGATAGGACTTTCTTCATCGTTTTAAGGCTGACACTGCAGTGAACCCGGAGCCTGGGTCAGGAGAGGCCAGTCTGGTGTCTAGGTCTGCTGGGTTGGGTCATTGGCTGGGTCCATGGAAATGAGCAAGAAGCCTGTGTTCTAGGGTGCTCCCTTGGTGCCGAGACAGGTTTGGAGTCTGGGTCACATGGGTGAGAGCCAAGAACCCTAGGGTTGGCCTGGTGCCAAGGTTCACTTTTTCTGGGGTTTGAAATGAAGGTCAGTGTTCACGGCACTGTCCGCACCTTTTCTCTGCAGAGTGCACCTTTGCGCTGCGTTCATCACACTTGGGGGAAGTGGTCACAAGTAATGTGAAACTGTCCTTCCTTCCCTCTTTGATGCACTTTTTATTGTTAATTTTTGTTTATTTGTTTTTGTTTATTGCTTTGAAACAGTGTTTCACTAGGTAGTTCAGGCTGGCCTTGAACTCACTATGCACCCCAGAATGGCCTTGAACTCACAGAGATCCTCCTGCCTCAGTCTTCCAAATCCTAGGATGACAGGGGTGTACTTATTTCTGTACTCTATTTTAATTCTCTAATATCTCACTAGATCATTCAACTCTTGTGAAAGTATTTTCATGTATAGAGAGTTGTTTAAATTGTCTACATGGAGACAAGCACTGAAAAAAATCCTATTCTCCATCTTGCCATTTGCTATGGTTTATACATTGTGTCAACTTGAGAAGTCTAGAAGCTTAATTAAGTAAGGCAGCAGCTGTATATCCTGGGGTATAGAGCACAAACAGTTACCTGGCCATTGTGTCAATTTGAGAAGATCAAAAGTTTAGCTGAGAGACTCAGCAGGGAGCCAGGGTTCTTACTTTGTAAACATCCTCATCCTGTGCAAAGGAAGGCAAAGATGTTTGTGAATGCTACACCCACCCTGGGGGGGGGGTTGTCCTGTGTACTATATAAAGGAGGAGAAGAGGCTTGCTCTTGCTCCTTTTACTTTGGCTGCTTTTGTTTGGTTGCTGCCTTGAAGTGCTGTCCCCTGTGCCATGCCACCCTGCCTTGGAGCCAGCTGATTGTGGACTGAAACCTCCAAAAACTGTAAGCTAAATAAACCTTTCTTTCCCTAGTTTGTGTGTCAGG
>RJWM01013830.1:0-34600 GCA_004363535.1 Dasyprocta punctata
GGGTTCACCAAGGCCCGGGCAGCACAGGCATTGTTGCTACTTCTGCAGCTTCGCTGGTGTCTTGAAGCTGACTCTTAGAAGCAGAGCAACAGGTGTGAAAAGGGGAGGGAAATACAGAGAGGAAACCTGCAGGAACAGCCTCATGCGCCTCTGTAGCAGAATGTGCATGCGCGTGGGGGTGGTGTTGGCTTCTTTGGAGTTGGAGTGGGCTGGAAAAGGAGCCTCTTTCCTGCTAACTCCTCAGGGCTGGTGGCGTTAATATCCAGTTAATGAGGAGGTCTGAGCCCCACGGTGTGAACGACTTTGGAGGTACAGTGGCTGACACACCATATACCTAAGGGGCTACTGTTCTACCTGTCAGAGACACTTGCTTTGGATTCTTGACTGGCCTTACCAAGTCCCCTGCAGTGCAGGATGACCTACTGTCTAGGCTCTTGATCTTATAAACATCACTTCAAGAAAAAGTGCCTTCCACACTTTCTTGTGCATTAGAATCCCCCATGGAATTGGATATGATGCAGATGTAGAGTCGGCTTCAGAGTCTGGGTTGGGACCTGAGAGCTGTTTTTCTAGGCAGCTCTCAAAGGGACAAGGTTTGGTCCTTGAGCCACTCTTTGAGAAGTGAGGCTTTCAGACAGCAAATAGGTGACACTTCTCCAAGGGATGCTGGGTTTACAGTGGCCCTGATAAATTCAGGATGGCAGGGATGTGGCCTTGTCCCTTTTCTCACTTCTCAGGATGCTCAGGTGTAAGTGGGGACAGTTTAGAAGAGCATTTTCCTGTTCTGTTAACCACCAGGAACGCACATGAGCTCCCTTCCGTTCACCAGCTCACAAAATCCACTTTGACTTTGGTTAGTTGTCAAATGAGCCTTGTTTGTTTTGTTCTGTAGCTGTTAAAAGTTATCTTCAACTGCCAGAGGAACTAAAGATGTTTTGTGTTATGATCTGTCTTGAATGATAAATAATAGGAGGATAGCTCTGTGTCTTTTTGTAAATGTTTGAAATTTCATCCACAAGCAACTAGAAATAAGCAATTGGTGTAATGAACCAGGTATCTTGGTTTAAAAAAAAAAACCCACAAGCCACTCTTTTAGGGTGTTTAAAAAAGATGACAAATGTCAAAAGAATAGCTTCTTAAAAATGACTTTTTTCATTAATTAGTGCAGTCACTACCCTGAGTTCTGTTGAACTATGGAGACCACAGTCTGAACAAATCATCTTTATCTCAGAGGTTTCAGGTCTCACGTGGGCTTACCTTGGTTTGTCTGAGATCCTAGCCTTTCCTAGGTTGGAAGCTGGTTATGTTACTGAACCCTTTGGTGTAAGGGCCCCTGCCACCTACTGCCACTGTTTCCACGGTCGATAGGGACAGTGTATTAGCTCTTGGTCTGTAGACTCAGGGTAGCTGGCTCCTCAGTACCAAGGCCTGGCAAGGCTGAACCCCTTGGGGTCATGTCCAGCCCTGTGGGTGATATGAAGCCAGTGGGAGCTGAATGAAGCCTTTGAGGCAAGCCCCTGAACCCTAGGGACCGGAACACAGAGCTGTTCAACCCATGAGTTCCTTTGCCCTGTAACTTTCCACAGGGAAAGATCTGACTCCTTGTCATTTCAGAATTAGCACTTATGCATGTTCAAGGCTGGAGAGGTTTTGGGCCTCATAAGAGGGAAGAGCACTTGCCTTTCTTCTGTTGGTGGGCAGTGGTGTGACTCCAGCTGTAGCAGCAGCATGCTGGGTTGGCCTAGGGAAATGCCACTTCTGGGTCTGTTTCCTTGTCTTTGCCAACTTTCCTGTCCAGGTAAGCTGGCCTTTTCCAATTCAGCAAATGTTTTTCAGAAACCACAAAAGCCTATTTCAGGGGGCTGTGGAAAGGCAGCGCACTTGTTCTCAAGCACCTGAGGATGCAGAAGACCAAGGAGGCCAATTCAGAGCCAATGCCCAGTCTGGGATCAGGAATGAGCTAGTCATGAAGCGGGCAGCAAGTGGGCTGCAGGGGCTGCTCTGGGATCTGATGGCTGGCTGTGTGGAAGGAAAGTACTCCAGGAGGGAACTGTGTGAACAGAGGCTTGGAGAAAGGACTGGCTGGAGATTCTTCAAGATGCCATAAAGAATTTGGTGGACCTGGATCATGGTGCCTGTGCCGAGTGTGATAGAGACATGGGCTTGAAGAGTCCATGGGGGAATGGAAGATCATTGGGTGGAATTTCCTCTTCAACAGTTCAGGGATTGAGGGCTCTGGTTAGGAATTAGATGGAAGGGAACCTGAGCCAGTTACTTGCATCTGGAGGAGAGAACAAATGATGGGCAGGGGCAGGTAGAATCTGCAGAATGACCCTGAGATAAACCCCTGACTGTTTCAGACCTTGGAACCCTTCCTCCTGACTATCTGCAATCTTTGTACTTCTTCTCTGTAACTAACTCTCAGTGTTGCAATCTCTTGTGAGGCACCCTACCTGTCCCCATATTGCTTTTCAGAGTTAGACACCTCTCAGTGCCTAGGGACCGGCATGGAAAAGCTTGACCTGTGTGCTGGGTTGTTGAGGACCCTTGGGTTGGTATGGCAGAAGGGTGCACACCACCACTCTAGGTAGAGACAACTTAAACAGGGGAGTTAGGACACAGAAGAACAAGTGGCACCAAAAGGGACCTGTGGTGGCTGACCCTTTGCTCCTCTGCACACAGCTATATCCATCATGCTCCAAGGCTACAGCACTGTGTTCCAGGCCTTGCTGGGGACCTTCTTCACCTGGGGGATGACGGCAGCTGGGGCAGCGCTAGTGTTCATATTCTCAAGTGGACAGGTGAGTTGCCTTGCTTTGGTCCTGCTGGTGAGTAGGCTCTTTTATGCCCCTTCCTGCACATGCAGGGCCTGGGTAGTTAAATTTTCCTCTGTCTTCTTATTTTCTGTCCAACTCCCTTCCCAGCCAGGAGAACAGGTGCAGACACCGTGCATTATCTTCTTTCTTGCCTCTGACAACCTGGTTTGAAGGCATTGGGAGTAAGGAACCCAGCTTGACTTGTAGCTTCCATCTGATTTCTTTTGGGTCTGGAGTAGGGGATACCTTGAAGATTGGATTTTGGATACATCTGCCCTCCGCTGTGGCCTTGGCTTAGCTGGGATGATTGAAAAGACCTTGGGGGATGCAAGGGATCTGCTGCCTTTCTCTTTCTTCCCAGTCCCAGGACTTTGTATTCCTCATCCTTGGATAACAGGTAACTTTCCCATGTCCCTGCAGAACCCACATGTCCCAATGCCTTGCCCATGTATCTTCATCTTGGGGTTGAATATAGGCAGCTGCCTTCCCATGCTCCTTCAGGCCTGACACCTCCCACGCCATGCCTTGGCATCCTCCACGTATCCTACGCAGACCTTCTCTGCACCCTTGTTCACTCTTAGGCCCCTGCAGTCTAGCCCTAAACCCTTTTTATACCCCAATATTCCTCATCTCTCTTCTCTCCATGCCCCAAAACCCTAAGTCCATATACCTCTACTATACACCCAACCCAGCCTCCCCTCACTGCACACACCTACACAACCCACACCCACCTCCCACACCTAAATTCTCACTCTTTCCTCAACCCTGGGCTCCCCCATGCCCCGACTCAGAACCTTGGGTGGTGTCTTGATGAATGCACATGAGGAGGTGTCTTAAAATCTACTTAAATGTGCTGTGAGACTGATCTAGAAACAAAGGTACATTAGAAATTTGGCAGTCAGTCCCCCTTGTGTTAGAGACCAGTCCAGCAGGTATTGATTTCAGCAATAAGATCTTGCCTCCCACAGTGCCTCCCTACCTCCTGGGGGAGGCTTGCAGCCAATCCATCAGAGACTTGGAACTCAAATCACACAACCTGGAATCACAGGGTACAAGACACAGACGGCAATTTCATAGAAATGGAAAGTGGAGTGGTAGTTGACAGGGCTTGGTGGGGAGGAAAGATGCAGAGTTCTTGACAGAAAAGAATTGAGAGCATAGATGGTGTAGTTCTCTTAGCATAATGCCCTCGAGGCTCAACCATGTTGTTCCATGTGCCAGATTTTCTTTCTTTCTTTCTTTCTTTCTTTCTTTCTTTCTTTCTTTCTTTCTTTCTTTTTTTTTTTAAGGCTGAGGAATATTCCATTGTATGTGCATACCATGTTTTGTGTATCCATTCATCTGTGGATGGACACTTAAACATCTTGTTACTAGAATATAAGATTCATGTGGAAAAGTGCACATTTTATGAGCGTACAGCTGATCGCTTTTCACTAATGCCCATGAAACTGTGCCCAGATCAAGTACCAGCCTCTCACAGCCCCTTCATGTCACCTTCCAGACTGCCCCCTCTCCCCACCACCTCCACTCCAAGGGTAATCACCCTGCTGCTATCTCACACTATGGGTGGTTTTGCCTGTTTTGGTGTTTTATTTAAATGGAGTAGTCTTTATACAGTATGCACTGGCCCATGTGTGTGTGAGTTCATTCTATTTGTTTCCGGTTTGCCTAATGTCTGTGCCTGATATATATATATATATATATATATATATATATATATATACACATACATACACACACATTCATACAAGCACACATATAGTGCATGCAAGCATTTTCTCATTGTCCTGTGATCTTCTGTTGTATGAATATATACTAATTGCTGTATCCTTTCTTCATCTGTGGGAGTTTGGACAGTTTTTGGTTTTGGTGTCTCACACATTGTGCTGCTGTGAATGTTTTTGCAAATGTGTTTGGTGAATGTGAGCTTGCGTTTCGTTAGTTATTACTCAGGAGTAGCATAAATTGCAGTCACTTGTCTTTGGTGCCATCTAATAGTTTTCTAACATGGTCGTGCTGGTTTGTACCCTAACCTATGAGATGGGTTGTTGTTTGCCTGCTTCTCCTCAACCTTTGGTAATTTCCATCTTTTAGAGCAGTTTCTTACTAAAGTTCATGGTGGTGATTTGCAGGGGAAGTTGAATAAGAAACATCCTGTGGGCCTTTGCATCCCTGCCACTCCGGGATAGGATACTTCTGATCAGTCCTGGGAGGGATAGGATGTTTTAAAATTTCTTCTGCCTAGGCTCATGGCCTGTTTTGTAAACTCAGGAGTTCACCAGCTAAGGAGTGGACCTGTGGCTCTCTCGGGCTTCAGTGGGCCAGTTGCTCTCTTGGCCTGGGGCACATCATGCTGTTGTCCCTCAAAAACTGAAGCACCTTCTTTTCCTTTTCAGAGGCGGATCCTGGATGGAAGCCTTGGCTTTGCTGCAGGGGTAAGTTGCATGTAGGAGGAGAAATGTCAGGGGAGATATGTTTATTTTGACGTTTCTCTGCCAGTGTAACCTAGATACATCTCTGGATCCTCTAAGTGCTAATGGTTTCCAATATTTATTTTCCAGTTTATCAAATGCCCTGCTTCTCCTTAGATGGTGAAAGAGGAACTTAGAAAATAAGATAATATTTAGGAAGGGGCTAGCAGGGGTATGGGGGGGTACCCCATTAGCATAAATTAAATATTCTTTCCCTCTCCTCTTGTTTCTTATTAGTAGAATCCAACAAAACAAAACAGAACAAAGTCAATCAAAACAAAGCAATAGAATTGTTACAGAACTTCAAAGCAGGATACTAGGAAAACAATGGCCACTATAGTATATCTTGTTATCTTCACAATAGTTGTCCATTCCATCAGGTATAGCAAAATCAAACCAAAAACAAAACAGAATAAAACCAGTCAAAACAGAATATTGCATAAAGCAAAACAGTGAGAACAATATTGGGCCTCAAAGACAAGACAGAAGGAAATCCCCCATATTTGCTACATTGCATACTGTCATCCTCCCAAGAGATGCTCAGACTGCCGGCTCCAGGCCTGCAAAATCAACAAAACAATATAAGCATTTAGTTGCTTTATGTACCTTGGTTACTATCAACTTAACTGGTCCTCCGAACCAGCAGGTTGTTTATGGGGATGTATGGGGGAGGGGGGTGGAGGGGGAGGTGGTGTTGATTCTCAGCCTGCATGCTGGTAGGCTCACAGGAGGTGCTGACTTTTCTCTTCCTGGAACCTGTTGCATCGCTTACCAGGAAGGCTGGCTAGTTGTCTTCTGGTTGGATCTTCCCTGACCCAGCATAGCGGGTTCTTGGAAGGCGCTAATCCCTCTCTTCCTGGAGTTTGCACCACTTGCACTGCTTACCAGGAAGCTCTTGTTTCTTATTAAAGGACTTTTTATTATAAACATTTTCAAACATGTAAAAAAACTGAAAACCTGTATTCACCCCAGGAATCCACCACCCAACTTCAATTGGGATTCACATTTTTGCTAATCTCATTTCATCTGTCTTCTTTCAGCCTTTCTGAGAAATTGGAGTATTTTGTACCAACAAATTCCAGATATGTAATTTTGCCTGTAATTTCAGTATACAACTTTAACTGAATGACTTAAAAAAATGAGAACCACCAATCCTGTTATTACATCTACTGAAATTAACAGTAATTTCTTATTAAAAACTAACACCCAGCCCATGTTCAAATTTCCTCTTTTTTTTTTTTTTAAAGTATCTTCTAAGATTGTTTTGGTAGAATTGAGATCCAAACAAAATTTTCATGCTGAATTTGTTGCCTTTTGAGTCTTTTATTCTTTGGTGGTCCCATTTTTTTCAAAATAGTAATTTGCTGGTAAAACTGGGTTGGTCATTTATTTCCAGGATGTTCCATGTTCTGAATTTGGCCCACTGCTTCCTTGTGTTGGATAACATTATCCTGAGTCCCCTCTGTCTCCTCTATACTGGGAGTCAGACCTGGGCTTGGTTAACTGAGATTTCACTATGAATCTGTCATAGTGGTGCTGTGTATTCCTGTTGCATTGGTGACATTGAAAAGCACATAATACATGGTTTTCCCTTTTAGATTGAACAGAGTTTGGTTCCTTTGTGCTGTCTTGTAGTCCTGTGACTGAAAGCCTTGTCTGGGGGTGGAGCTTCCTGAGGTCATCCAAGTCAGCAGCTATCAGAGGAGGGCCTATCTTGGAGAACACAGAGGCTTTGCTAGCCCCGTGCATGTGTGCTGACAGCCACAGCTAACCAGTGTCCAGGTCCCAGCTTCTCTGTTGGTTTACTTTCTCATGGCTGGAATGCAATATCTGACACCAACTGAAAAGAAGAGAAGTTTATTTTGGTTTGTATTTTGGAAGCTTCAGGCTTTGTGTGGTTGGCAGTGTGGTTGGCAGCATGGTGGGAGGGGCTGGGTGGAGGAAGGCTTCTCCCCTCATGTCCAATGGGAAGCAGCACATCAAGGGAGGAACTAGGAAGGCTGAAGTGCCCTTCTGGGCCACATCCACAGTAACCTGAGGCTTCCAGCCAGGCCTTTCCTGCTACCTGCAAGTCAGCTACTATGGTCCATAATCAGTGACCTTCCAGACACTTGAGGTTTTGGGAGCTATTTTAGAGCAAAGCCCTAACACCTGTGTTGTCCTTCCTACAACTGCCGTGTCTGAGGATGCCCTGGAAGTAGTCCTGTTTTCCTCCCTTTCCTTGCATAAGTTCCTCCTGACCCAAAAGAGACAGGCTCCCTCTTGTTACCTTGTCTCTAGCTAGCAGCACCTCCAAGCTTGAATAGAGGGATCTTTGGTACATTGGTGTTGATGTGGGGAAATAAGGGGAAGAACCCTAATTACTAATCACTGGATGCAGATTCTTTAGCAATGTAGCTACTGTCCTGATCTTTAAAGATGACTCTAATCACGTTGTCAGTGATGAGATCCTTAAAGTAATTTTCCATGATGGACTACTTTGGGATCTGGAGCTGTTAACTTTAGTTGAAAGGACACAATGACAATATTAGAACACCTCTTTTCCCCCTTTCTGCTATCTTCTCATTTTCACAAACATATTTTCTCTTATGTTAATAAAGAGAAAAGAACCCAAAGAAAAATAGATAGCTAGCCCTACTTTATTCTAATAATGACTACTTAATAATTATTTACAGGTGTGTGAATGAATTAAAAAGTAAGAAAGGCCCACTCATTAACATATGCATTTCTGAGAGTATTTAATTTTTTAATGTTTAGTAATTATAAGAAGTATTGTTTGTTGTTGCTGTTTCTTCTGTATTAGTTATAATTGTAATAAGAAGTCATTCCAGGAAAGCATTTTTTAAGCATAGAGCTTTAGACTACAGCAAATCTTAAAAAATTAAATTGCAGTATGTATAGATATTCATATGGCAAAGCGATAGGATAAAGTAATGTTCTAAATTTTATAGTATAAAATATAAATTAGTTTAGGGTAGAATTCTGAAATTAAAATACAAGTCGAGAACAAAACAGGGATGAAGTAAATTGCTGGCTTCAATGAAAAATTTGCATCTTTTTGTGTGTGTATTTAGGTCGAATATAGCACATGGATGTCAACCTGCATCAAATGAAGACACACTTCATAGTTTACATACTTTATTTTTAGCTGGATAATTATGGGAATAAAATGTATATGCTCTTTAGATCCTATATTTAAAGGCTGATGAAATAGTTTTGTTTTTGTTTTTTGGTTTATTTTTGCATCCTGGGGATCAAACTCAGAGCCCTGCATATGCTAGGCAAGTACTGTATCCCCGAAGTTATACCGGGGCCCTGCTGAAACAGTTTTATTTAAACGAATCAGTATCTTTGCTCTGTAAGATGGAAACATTTTAAATGTCAGCTCATAAATGATTGGTGAGGTATCTTGTTTTTCAGCATTCCTATAAGGGGTACATAGATGTGAAGATCAAAGGGCCCTGTCCTTTGATGTCTTTCTACTTCTGGCCAGACATTTGTGTGTCTTGTTCAAAGTTTATTTTTCTCAGTCAATATCTATGGCAGGATTCAGATACAAAAGATAAGAAAAGAAAGAAAGCAAATCAATGAAAAGAGATAAAGCATAATAGTCCCTAGGACCTGTAAGAACAAATTCTGGAGCATCAAAACATGAATGTTTGAACCAAGGTCTCACTGGAGAGCTCCTATCCTTAAACCGTAATGCCTCAGTGACATGTTTACACAACATGATATCTGGTCCAACTGCCTCTGTTTACAGACAAGAAGCAAGTGAGCATGTAAATGACTTATGTAGTATTGAAAATTGCTAGATAGCAGCAGAACTGGGACCAAACCTGGATGCAGAGCCAGGGGCTGCTAGTATTGAGCTGAGTGACCTTGGGCAAGCTTCTTAGTCTTCCTGAACTTTAGTTGACTCTGGATGAATGAGGTAATCGGTCTCTGGGTTTAACAAGAGCTTCTTGGCTCTACATGTCTAAAGAGGTGAGCTGCAGCCTCGGTGGGCATGTAGCTTCTCATTGGAGGCAACTGTAAAGTGTTTCTGTTAGATTTTGTTTCACTAGGTTCACTCAGGGGTAACACTCAGTGGTAAACTTCAACGTGTAATTGAGTATCTTGTCATTTGAGGAGCAAGCAGTCAAGTTCCCGAAAGATGTCTGGATAAGTTGGAAAGGGCTGAAATATGGAGAATTACCATTTTAGTTCTCTTTGTTCTGGATGGCATATCTCTTGAAACTTGAATCAAGTAGGAGTCTATACATCAGTACACATTCTCTCTCAAGGAGTAGCACTCGTGTGGAATAAATGGGGCCATGAAACTGCAGGAGAGAAAGCCTACTGCTCAAGAAGCTTCCTTTTAGGCATGAAAAGGCAATTTAATGTCATAGGAAGCCGGTTTCTTATCACAGAATGATTGTTTTGGAGGTGATTTTGGTCGAGTCCACTTTTATGCACCAAGTGGTGATTCATGTTTTCTCCAAATAACTGGCTCCCCGTTGGAAGTTAATGAGGATCTCCAGCCATGGCCTGTGAATCTGAAGGGATGCTGGTGGCTAGCTGTTCCCCATTTCCATGGAGAACTAACTGGGTGGGAGGAATAGACTAAACTGGTAGCACACAGAACTCAGGGAGAAGATTTCAACCAGGGCCACTGGGAAGGTTTATTTTAGAGTAAATATGAGCGAGTTAAGGTCAAGGGCAGGGAGCTGGCACTGAATTAGAGTTTTAGAAATCCTTGCATTTACATTTTTTGGCCCTTTAGACCCTGGGTTGAAAAATAATTGCTGCTCCTTCTTTTCCTTCTTTTGAGAGGTAGGGGAGCATGATTATGTCCCAGGGGAGATGTCTCATATCATTGGGAAGGTGAGGTCTTTTACCATGTACCAACGTAGCTCTTGATGTTTGGGGGTGGAGGGGCATGGTGAGAGAATGGGAAGATAACAGAGAAGAAAGCTGAGGTCAGGTGGAGCCCTCTGGCTGGGAGAAAAGGAGCTGCTCAATCACGGTAGCACATTTATTTATATGTCAATTTCAACCCCTCTGCCTAGCAACTTGTTTGCTTGGCTGGCCTGGGCACCTTGCCTTTTCATAGCTAGAACAGCTTATTTATATGGCTTGCTTTGGTCTCTCCATGTTCTCAGGGTTGGCCTTGCTTTAGCCCCACACATGTGATCGATCTCCAGCTTTAGCTGCTCCCTATGTTATGTCCCAATGGAGATGTCTCATGTCATTGGGAAAGTGAGGTCTTTAGACTGCACTAAGGTGGGGTGACCTTGGGCAAAGTACTACAAAATGATGTGAAAGAAAGGAGTAGACTCATGGGCTCTGATGAGGCCCCCAAAGATCTCTGCTGTCTTTCCAAGATGTGAGTGTCTTCCTTCTCAGGCTGGGAAAAAATAGGAATTCCGAGGTGAAGTCGCAGGGATGTTATCCTTCCAAGGATGAGGGAGAGAACTAGGGAAAGCTTTGACTGAGCTGATCCCATCCTCAGCACCACTCTGACCGGACACATTGCCTCAGAAGTTTTGGGGCAGTTATTTAGTATGGAGCTTCTCTCTTAGGCTTGCTTTTTAAGGATTTGGGGGATCCAGGGGACCCTAAGGCCTCTTAAATTGTACTCTGAAGGTTTTCACATTCTGCATGGGAAGAAATAAGCAGGGAGATGATGCTTATCTACCTAGGTCCTAAGGTTACCCTTAGTTGGGCATGCAGCAAAGGGGTAGGGAGTGTATCATTGTTGCCTTGGTGTCAGTCAACTTTTTAGTACTATGAGGAGAGACCTACGGCCCATAATTTATAAAGAGAAAGCTTATTATTCCTTGTGGTCTTGGAGGTTGCAGTCTGTAATTGAGTAGCTTGAGAACCAAGCCTTTAACATGTAGATCTTTGGGAATACTTAGCCAAATCACAGATGCTCAGTAGGACTTGGAGCTACCTGCCCCAGGGCTTCCCAGTGACAAGAGGAGTCTGTAAGGGAGCATGCAGAGGTGTGGGGAGGGTCCTTCTCTGACTATTATCTATGGCGTTTCCAGAGCCCATGGCATGGCCACATCTGCCATGTTGCTGCCTGGGGATGCCATGTTGTAGATAATACCACTTAAACTCTCATACTCAAGGAGGTGGGGATCTTTAGGGTCCCCTAAATTTTGATGATGATTTGAAGATCTCATGTGGCCAGTTTTCAAATGGAAACTGCCCCTTTCTGACTTTTCTGTTTGGTGACTTCTGATATGACTGGCATTCCTGGCCCCCAAACACTGGCCCCCAAAACTGGTGGTTTTTGTGCTCTGTAAAGTGCTTTGGTGACAACTATGTCTCCTGGCCTTCTCCCTTCCTGTGCAACACATGTCCACAAGACGAGGGCCTTCCTGTTCTGTGCTTCCTAACTCTTTATCCAAACTGCCAGGAGAAAGAGTCTTGTCACAAGAAGTGAGGGTGGCAAGATGAGGGATGAAGAAAAGGAAGAGTACCTCTCAAGAAGGAGACAGATTTCTATTATTATTGTGTTTTTTCTTTTCAATTTCATGCTTCAGATCTCCAATGTCGTTATAAACAGTGGGGGAGGAAATGATATATATTACCGTCCCTTCTCAGTGATGGGAAGTATCAGCATTTGTCTTGGTGGAAGGGCCCCCGTGTATTCTGAGCACTTGGGGTGTATTCAAGGCACTTATTTCCCCTGCTTCTTCTTGTTCACTTCTCCTCCCTCCACACCTCTGTCTTCAGGCTGCAGGGTGTGAGTGGCCGGCTGCTGGCCTCCCTTTCCTCTGCCTCCTGCCTCCTGTGTCTCCTTTGTCCTGCCCTGCAGGGGGACCCTACTGTGTAGATCGACCCATCTTTTTCCTTGGGCATCTCTGTTTGTCTTTGTTTGGGGTGTCTTTCTCTGTTCTCATGAAGGAGAAGATGGGACTATACATAAGCAATGGCAGAAGGTTAAAAAGGGTGGATTCAGGCTAAATAGTTTTCAGTTCTCCAAAGGTACAGTAGTTCCTTATATTTCTCTGTAGGAACAGGTGAATGTTTAATAGATATTCAGTTAAGGTAATTAGCTCATATTCTATTTGTCTGTGTGTATATAAATGTTAGGGATTTGAGAAAGGGGTAAGAGATGGTCTTTGTCTAGTGGAGAGGTGTGCAAACCACACCCATGGTCTCAGTCCTGATGCCCATTTTTATAAGTAAAGTTTTATTGGAATGAATGCGTTCCCATTTTGTTGACATAGCTGTTTTTGTGCCACAATGGTGCAGTCAAGTAGCAGCAACAAGACTGTACCCACAAAGCCTCAAGTATTTGCTGTCTGGCCCTTTAGAGAACAAGTTTGCTGTCCCTGCTGTGGTGTTTGTGGCAGGGTGTTCTGAGGCCCAGGGCAAGTGTAAATATTTTGAGGCACACGAACTGTGCTGTTGGGCCCTGACTGGATCTTGGAATGTTCCCTGGAAAGTCTGGTGTTCCCAGGTAGGTGATTTCCTGGGTGGCATCTCGTTTTGTGGTGGGCCCTTCCAAAAGGGGCTTGGCCTTGGCGTGTGAGCTCACTGCTGCTGTTCCTCCCTTGCTGGGGTGGGCTTCTGAAAAATCTTTAGGGAATGACTTTTCAGTGAAGTGTGATGAATCCTGATTCTTGTTCTATTCTCCAGGTCACATAAAGGACAATGTTTCAGGAAAGGTGGTCAAGGGCAGAAATGTGCAATTTGAGATTATGAAAGCAACTTGGTTTTCCAGATCAGCACCAGCTCAATTTTGCAACTGTTGTTAGAATTCAGTGTATCAAAGTGAGTGGAGTTGATCTAACCTCCCTGTCAGTTCAGTTCCAAGAAGCTCCCTTGATTTGGGGAAGTTCCCCTCACTCTGGTGCGGTGGCCCCCACCCTAGCTGTACATCAGAATCACCTGAAGAGCTTTTACCCTCAGCCCCATGCTAACATGGGTAACATGAATTAACCATAGCACATCTTGAAGGAGGGTGTTGGGGTGCAATTGAGGGGATGGGAATTGATACCAGTAGTTTTCAGGGCTTCTGGGGTTGTTGCCCTGTGCAGCCAAAGCTAAGGGCTATCATTCTGATGGGGACCATGGTTTAGTAAAGGGTGAGCTGGTGCTTGGCAAAATCAGACTCCACTCAAAGTCTGCCTGCAATTGTGAGGCTAAGCACAGAGTTGAGTCAGTAGTTAGGATCGTGGTCAGATGGATGCTGGAGGGGAGGACAGGGCCTTAGGGGTTGGATGCAGGACCCCCAGGAGAAGGAGCTGCCTTTGCTCTCCAGTGCAGCCCTGATGGCTGTAGCCATAGATGACCATCCACCGCATAACTGACAGTGATCTTGGGTTCCAAGACTGGTTGATCTGTCCTGGAGAAGAGGATAGTTGTACTCTCAAGTTCATTTACAGTTGGTTAGGCAAAGTGGAAGGTTGATAGCTGGAAAAACAAGTCCTTCTTCTGTGCTCCTTGGCCCTTTCAGAAGAAAAAACAGGAGGCTGGATTTTCACTGCTTGACAAATTTGATCTTGAGTTTAAATTCTAACTTGATGCACATGGTATTTGTTGGACTGTATATTGTGTGTGAAAAATCTCAGGACTGGCAGGGACTTGTGGGAGTCATCTCTGCCATCAGGGAGGGCAATGCTCCACCAAATGTAGACAGATGGTGGGAGTATAGATTGTTCCCAAAGACTTTTCTCTGTTTTTTTGTAACCTAATTGAGTGTTTAGCTGGCTTGTTAGGAACTCATCCGATCTCAGTATCTTCTGCTGCAATTTGAATAATAGAGAGTGGCTGACATTATTTTGCTTATGCATCTGAGTACCAATCCCATTAAAAGGCATTATTGTTGGCTCTTTTGAAAGATCCTTTTACTTATTGCACAGGATCAGAGCCAGAATTAGTTTAGTTTTATCCTGTAGCCTTTGTGTGTCAAGGCCAAATCACTGCACATGTCATTAATACAAGTGCTTTGTGGAAAGACTGCTTGCTGTTGGATTGCATATTATTGCATTAAGAGGGAGTAATCAAAGCCTGGTCAGAGACTGGTGTGATTTTAGAGATGGTCACACATGTTTTCTGTTTGCAGAATAGCCATTGGTCTTCTTCCTTGGAGAGTGGCACCTTGTAACATGACAGTTGGAGGAGAAGTGTCTTTAGGCCACTCCACAACCATTGAGCGAACATGTAGCATGCATAGGGCGTTGTGAAAGAAACAAGATATAACCTTGCCCTATACAGGGCTCGGAGTCTGCTTGGGAGGGGAGTCGGGTTCATCTGTAGTGATGAGACAGTTCAGTATGTGATTATTTAGAAGGTAATGAACAAAAGGTGCTGGAACCTAGGGATAGCAAGGTTACTTTTAGTTGGAGAATTAGACAGGACTTCATGGATGCAGCTTAGATGGGAAGGGTAGGTTGGCTTTTGACCAAGGAAGGGGGAGGGCAAGGCACATCAGAAGCTTGGGAGCCAAAGGCATGGTGACTGATGTAATTGAGAGGCCAACTAGAGTGTTGAGTTGAGACCTAGATGGGGACAACCTGGAGTCTCGTGGAAAGGAGTTGGTACATTGTTATCTAGGCAGATGGGGCATAGCTAGAAGTGTTCAGATAGAGACAGGAGCACATCTGTGCTTGCAGGATACACATTCTGCTGGCAGCAGACAGCTCAGCCACAGGGAACATGCAGGAGTAGCTGCCAACTGAGAGGCAGGTCAGAGCTGTTGCGTCAGGACCAAGATAATAATGCAGCCTCAACTTTGGGTGGAGGAAGATGATATCGGAAGTGACGGAGCACAGGCTAATTCTACTAGAGAACTTGAAGCCTCAACTGACAGTGCTTTGACTGTGAAGGCAGCCAGGTGAGGGTCAAACCTACTAGGAACTGTGTTGCAGGGGCCAGATTCTCTGGGGCTGCAGAGTCTGGCATCATGGTCTGGCTAATGAGCCAAGGAGGACTTGACCAGAAATGGGGAGGGGTATCTCTTAGGTTTACATCAGGCCTTTCTATTTGAGTGGTTTTGTACTCTGGAATCTGCGTGTTTTGGGGTGGTCTCCATGGTAACTAGACACCTACCGCTAGCTGTACTGAAGGCGATGTTTCCTGCTAGTCTTCTTTTGGTGATTGATATATATCCATTAGGATTATATTTGACAGAGGAACTGAGACTCTAAAAATAATAGCTTGAACTAGAAAGATCCCTTTCCTGTAGAAGAGTGCTAGAGACCTTGGCTGGGAAAGTTACGTAATCACCAGGGATCTAGACTTCATTTTTGCTCACTACTTTGCCCTGAAAGATAGTCTTTGTCTTTCTGGCCCAAAGTAGCTGCTAGGGCTCTGGTCATCGCATCTGCCTTCCAGAGAGTGAAACAGCAGGAGGGAGGGAGCTTCCCTGTAAAATCTGTATTACCATTCCTACATTTTATTGGCTAGATTTTATTTATGTGAACACATCTAATTGATACGTGGTCCCTCAGGCATGTGGTGATGTGCCCAGCTAAATACTGGGTTCCTGTTACTGTAAGGGAGGGAAGAACACAAACTGGAGTAGGCAATTAGTGTGCTTGGGTGCACAGCCCGGGCGGGGAGAACACTGAGCTCTAATGCTGCTGTTGATTTACCGTCTCAGTGTATATTTTGTATGTTGGTTTTTCAAATGTGTCCTGTTATTTCTTTCATCATCTAGCTTCTTTCTAAATGAAGTAATTCATAAACTTGTAGGAAATTCAAGTACTATAAAGAGTGTACCATAAAAACACACCCCTTGGTCTCTCTGTATCAGAAAGGGTGTTACAAATGGCAGGAAGCCTAGTTAGTTCACTCTGGTGTCAGGGAGAAAGGAGACGTATTAACCTATGACACTACGAGTTCAGTAGTAGCCCGGGACCTTAGGTGTCCTGGATCAGAGAATCAGGTGACCCTGACTTTGGATTAGAGACAGTGTGACCCCTGGCTCTGTCTCTCTCCTAGCCTTTCTTTCCCTGTGTGGCTCCATCTGCAGGAGGTCTTGCCGCATGCTCCAGTCAGCTTCTTCTGTGTTACAGGTGGACTTTGCCTTGAGTTTGGTCAGGGAGACTCAGGTCATCGCTGGACATGTGTCCATGTTGGGGGCACGTGGAGTTGGGGAAGTAGTGTACTAGCTGTCTAGGCCTGGGCCATGTGTCCTGACGTCCCCTTCATTAGAGTGAAAGCAAAGGATAACAGTGGCTATCAGAGGGCTGGTTCTTCCAAAGCATACTGAGCATGGTTACTAAGGTAGGTGTAAGAACTGGGGTGGGGGTATCCCAGGGGTAGGCCCAGGCCTCTGTTTCCGGCGGCATGTAACAGATGCTGGGTGGCTGACATACAGCAGACATGCCAGATTTCCGGGACATGCAGCACAAGTTCTTCTGCTCCTTGGAGTGTGATAAGAAGTCACCTTAAAGTGCAGGAGCTGTCACCAGGAAGCCAGGTCCTAACGCCATCAGAAATCAACTGCTCTTCTCTGTTCTTTCTCTTTGATGAAAGAATTCAGACAAAACCATAGGTGGTCATGCAAAATACAGGTAGAGTTTTTTGCAAAGTGATAGTTTTCCGAATGATGGAGACAGACATATAAGCATTAAGATGTCACTTGTGCTGAATTAAGGCTAAAGCTGCATTTAGATGATTAAACAGATCTTAAAGAATGATAATTTCTTTCTTCAAGGTCATGGCTCTTTTGCCAAGAAAAATGGGGCTGTTCTGACCAATTTCTGAGGGAAGAGGTTGCCTCTTTACTCAGTGGGTAGAATGTTTACATTTAGTATATTTTGAGACCTTGAGGCTTTTTTTTTTAACCCTTCCCAACATGGTCTAGACTTTGTCCCATCTGGGTTTTACCAGCATGCTTAGAGCAGGTTACATTCTCTTAGGCTAATGTTCAAAACCATAAGCTTGTTTGGATTTTATCTATAGCTAGTGATTAAGAAAACAAAGGAAAAAAGGAAAATAAAATCAGGTCTTTCCTTTTTCTGTAGCCCTCAGCTACCATCTCCAGGCCTGCTAAAGGCCAACTTTCTGCTAAGTCAACAACTTATTTCTTATGGTTCTGATTGGCTAGGCTCAGCTGGGTGACTCTTCTGCTGGCCTGGGAAGCCGCAGTTACTGGACAGCTTCCCTAGCCTGGGGGAGGGAGGGAGGTCTGGACCTTGGTGCTGCCTGTGGACTAGGCCTCTCCACGTGGGGCACCTGGTTTGGGATTGTCAGCCAGGCAATGGATGAGTTCTCAGAGGCCTGGGGTGGAGCTTCAAGACCTTTGGAGACCCTGACTTTGAACCCGAAACAAGGCACTTTGGCCACATTTGATTGGGCAAAGCAAGTTGCAAGGCCCTCTCAGGTTCAGAGGAGTGGGGAAATGGGCTCTTCTTTCACAGAGAACAGAGCCTGCAAAATACAGGGGCTCTGCTCTGTGGCTACCACCTCCCATTTGTGTAGGTGATATCTGCTTGCTGACAGTCCTTCCAGAGTCAGTGTTCCTCTTTTGGGTGCTACATGGCCATTCTAACCCCCACTTTCTCCCTACGGTGGCTTCCCTTTGTGTTGTTTTCTCCTTCTTGGCTCAGCTTCCTTTTGATACCAGCTCATATGTAGGGAGAGGAAAGACTTATGTTCTGGGTTTCCATTTGGTCTGCTAACTGTAACACCCCAGGAAGCAGTGAGGAGCCCCGGCAAGTTTAACGTTTGCTTTGTGTGTAAGCTGCAGAGATGCAAAACCCCCAGGGTCCAATCAGTCACAGGTACTCTGGGTCTCCTGAGAGGGAGGGTTTGGGCTGCATTCTTAGTCTCCAAGCTGTGGTGTTCTGGAAACAGGATTTAGTTATCTGGTAGGCAGAATCTGTGGCTTTTCTACATTTAATCTCCAAGAAACACCCCAGTAATACTGCTGCTTTCCTTGGTGGAGAGGATCCTCTTTGAGTCAGTGGAAGAGCAGTGACCCAGCATGCAGAGAGCGTTATAGCTCAGGGAGCCCAGGGAGTCTGGAGCCCAGGGCTGTGTCTAGAGCTGAGCTGCTTTGCTTATGATCCCCATGATCTGCTGCAAGTGCTTTAACCTCCAGACATCCTGGGGCTCCTTGGAGGCTGAAATCCTCCCACTCCCACCTTGTGCAAAGGGCGGGAGGATAAATCTAATCATGGATGTTTAATGCTTCTGTCCCTTCTAGAGAAAAGAGAACGAAATGCCGGGGAGGCAAATGCTTTCCTAGTTTGCTGGTGTAAACTGATCATTTCCATCAGGGTTACTTGACTTTTAATCCCACATCTGACTTTGGCTCTGGGTCAAGAGTCCCTGTGCTCAATTTCTGCAGCCTCATCACCCAGCAAAAGGCAGGTGTGTGTGTGTGTGTGTGTGGTCTTTATACTCACCCATGTGTTTTTATTTTTTATTTTTCCCTTTTCATTTTGTTTTCTCTTCTTTTTTGCACTAACATGTCTTTGGAAATCTCTCTTAGTTTCTGAAGCTCTGGTCTTCTTGGGAAGAAATCAACCACGACAGTCCTGGAGCTAAGTGAGTTAGTTCCAGGAGGGTGGAAAAAAAAATATATCTGTTAAGTGCGCAAACGAGGGGGAAATGGATTAGTATTGTATTTAAGACAGAGGAAGGGACACACAGTCATTGTCTGGGCATAACCTTTAAATAGTTTGTGACTTTGAATTTGCCTGGTAGTTTGTTATGATGCAAAAAGAGCTCTGGAGAGTGGGGATATCCATGAGCTGATAGCGAGGAACACATGCATTTTAGGGGCGTCTGAGCCCCCCGGTATGATTGAGACTAATATGCCTTTATATTTCTTCAAACACTTTACCATTCAGTACTTCATCTGTCTCTTGCAGTGATTGTGCAGCTGGAAGTTTTATTATTTGCATAAACTACATGGAACAATAGGCTACTTTCACAATGGGTTTTTGTGTTGGGTCTGTCCTTGGGATGCTTGGGGGAGTGGAGGGAAGGAGCCGCCGGTGGTCCTCCTTGTCCTGTGGTATCATTCTAAATGGCTGAGCTGCTTGGCCCTTCTGCTGTGAACTTCTTTTTTTTTTATTATAAAGAGAAAATAATAATAAAAATAACAATAAAACAGTTTCAAAACTGGCTAGTAGGAGAGTTACAATAGTTAATACATTGCATATTGTTGTATCTGTAGTGGTTCTTCAGAGTACAACACATGGGCATGATATCTCGTTCAAATGATACTAGCACAACCCTTTCTTTTCAATGAACGAAGAGAAACTACCTGTATAGCTACTTAATTATCTTGTGTATACCTGTATTTTTTTCTTTTTCCTTCCTCCCTTTCCCCTTCCCCCCATCACAGTCTCCTGTGAACTTCTAAGTCACTCATTGCTTGTATGACTAATGACAGGGCCCTCCTGCTGAGTGTCAGACTCCGTGCTGGCACTGGAGATGAAATAATGAGCAAAACAAACAAAAGCTCCTGCCCTGGCAGGGCTGCCGTTCTAGCAGAGTCATGTGATAAAGTATATACTAGAACATATCATATGTTGGAGGGGTAGGTATGATAGAGAAAGATGGATGGGAGGGTAGAGAGACCCTGGTAGGGGTAGGGGGTCATCATTTATGACAGTCTTAAAAAGTACCTCAGAATCTGTCCTGTAATCCCAGCTACTCAGGAGGCTGAGGCAGGAAGATCCCAAGTTTGAGCCTAGCCTAGGCAACTTAGTGAAACCATGTCTCAAAATAAATATAGATTTGGGGGTTCAGTGCAAAGGCCCTGGGTTCAATCTCTGATACTGCAAAAACACAAAACAAAACAAGATAAAACAAAAGCACATCAGTAAAGACACTAGGGAAATATTCCTGTCCCATAGTTCTCTCAATAAATATTTAGGTTTTGATTGTATGCAACAAATTAACAAATGTGCACATGGATAAGTGGAAGATTAGGGATGGCCTAGTTGTCTCTGAGAGCCTCTGTGTACCTAAGTATGTGCATGAACTCTCCCCGTCTCCCACCCTGAGTTCATGAATCAATGTAGAACACCCTAATTGGTACCCCATCTCCTGTGATGCCCCAACAGGGGAGCCTCTCCCTCCAAAATAGAGCCAGTATCCACCTGGCTTGGGATAGGGACACTCCTGGCAAAGTGCAGGTTGGGAGGGAAGGTCAGTTACTGGCACCTGGTAAAGGGAAATCTTGCCTGTCACTTGCTCCAGCATCGTCTTCCATCATGGACCTGGCTCCCTGTACCCTGGGGCTTCATTCACTCCGTTCCTTTTCTGGGAGCCAGGTCCTTACCATCAAGAGTTGTTTGCTCCTTAAGGAAAATTTCCCCTGTGTAATCCATGCATCCCCTCCTGGATAAGTGTCCATAGCTACTGGCTCCTTTGTGTGTCCTCTCCCCACCCCTAGATAGAAGCCCCTGGGAGCACTGAGACTGTCCTTTTCACTGTTGTGTCCTGTTCCTGGTAAAGGGGCTACAGTGTAGTTGGCGCTCAAACATATTTTTAAAGCAATGTTGAATGAGCATTGTGCAAGCACGGGAAGTTTGTTTCTGGGTTTGGTTGCCTGCTGGCTCAGTGGAATTCTGTGGACCCCAGTGCATGCTGATGGACATCGCTGGGGCGTCACAAAGTGGTCTCAGAACAGGCAATGAGAAACTCCTTTCCCATTCCATGAGGAAATCAGTCTTTCTGATTCTACCAATGAAGGAAGAATCTAATTGAATGCAAACTCATTACATCTCTGAAGTACTTTGGAAATTTCTCCATGATTCAATTATGATGAACGTCTCAGGATGCAGTCATGCCAGGAAATGTCTCAAGCCGTTGGTTTTGTGGGGTGAGCTCAGGGCAGAGTTCAGTGGGCATTGGGAGGTGGGGCCGATTTTCTAGCAGACTGCATTGTGGCTTTGGAGTGGACTCTGGAGTTAACTGACGTGGGTTTGAACCTGGTTCCGCTGCTCATTAGTTGTGTGAACTTTGGTTAGTTACCTAGACTTTGGGGTCTTCAGTTTCCTTATCTGTAGGTTGGAGATTTATGGTATTATCTTCTCTATAGCACTGTTGCACAGGTGCAAGGAATAAATGTATTTGAAGCCTTCAGCACAGTGCTTGGCACCTAGTCAATCCCCAGTGTATGCTGATTATTGTGTTGTGTGGGTAGAAGATGCTTGAGAATGTTGGGATTAGCATAAGTCATGGTTTTAGACCAGTTTTCATTAGCAGCCCTTGGTTTTACTAATTACCTCTCTTACACATCCTCAGTGGGGTAACTTCTCCATACAGAATCCTCCTAGCTTTTATTCTCAGGGGCATAAATCACCCATCCTTCACTTATTTTATGTATAACTAAACAATCTGTAGTTCCAGATGGAGGAGGCTCACAAATTTGAGCCCAATCTGGACAATTTAGTGAGATCTTATCACACACACACAAAATAAATAAATAAAAAAGGGGGCTGGGGTGTAGGCCAGTGTGAGGACTCTGGTTTCAATCCCCAGTACAGATGTGGGGAGTGGGAGGGAGGCAGTGAGAGGGTGAGAAAGAGGGAGGGCATATCATACATAATGTTACTCTTTCACTTCATTTATTCTGAACTTCTTTTTTATTTTTGCTTTTTAAAATTTTATACTTTCATTTTTTCTTTTTTTTTTAATTTTAAAGAGAATCAAACCAAACCAAATCAAACAGAATAAAGCTAATCAGAACAGAACAATGCAAGTGATACAGGACTTCAAAACAAGATAATAGGAAATCAACAATGGCTACCATAATGTCTCATTTTCTTCCAAATAGCTGTCCATACCATCAGGCATAATAAAATCAAACAAAACAAAACAGAATAAAACCAATCAAAACAGAACACCAAATAAAACAAAACAGTAAAATGGAACAAAACAAAACAGAACAGTACTGGATTTAAAAAACAAGACAGAGGGAAATCCCCCATGTTTGCTATAATGCATATTGTTATCCTCTTAATAGATGCTCAGGCTACCAGCTTTAGGCCTGCAAAGTCAATCAAACAATACAAGCATTAAGTTGTTTTTGTACCTCAGATGCTATCAACTCAGCCTGTCCTCCAAATTAGCCGGGTGCTTATGGGGGTGTTGGGGTGTGTTCTTGTCTTCCAGCCAGTTGGCTCTTGGGAAGGGTGACTTGGCTTCTTGTTACTCCTCCTAGACCCAGCATGACTTCCACCAACTCATGGGAAGGGTGAATTGATTTGTTTCTCCTCCCAGACCCTGCATGGCTTGTGCTGGCTCATGGGAAGGGCAAACTGGCTTCTTGTTACTCCTCCCAGGCCCAGCATGGCTTCTGCTGACTCACAGGAAGGGCAAATTGGCTTGTTTCTTCTCCTGGGCCCTGCATGATTTGTGCTGGCTCATGGGAAGGGCAAATTGGCTTCTTGTGACTCCTCCCAGGCCTGGCATGGTTCTATTCTGAACTCTTTATTTTGGTGGCTATATAATCCACTGCATGAATTTAACATGATATTTGCTTCCACCTTTATTGAGGTATAATTGAAGAACGTGAAATTGCATGTGCCACTGTGACGCTCTGAATGAATGACTTGTTGGAGATTTTCTGTGGGTCTTGATATCTTGAATCATTGCTCATTTTTTATTAGGGGAATACTATAGACATGCACATCTGGAAAGAGCAAATGTCAATAAAAGGTTTGTAAAGAGGAAGACAGCAGCTCTCCTCAACCACCTCCTGTGGGTCTCCCCTCCTTTCCAAAAGTAGCCACTGTGGCCTGTTTCTTGAGAAATTTTGTCCTACATTTGGAAACCAGTATCTTTCAGTTCTGGTAAGCATCATTTTATATTCTTTAATGGTTCCCCCACTGACCCTCTGTTCCCTATTAGTTTTATTGTTCTTTGTTGGACTTCCTGGACTGAATCTCTCACTTTTCTCTTTTCTTTATGTATCAATTCTTTGCTGTTTTATTCTACATGAGAGGAAATTTAATCAACTGTAACTCCAGAAAGAGAGAAAATGTTTCTTTTTTGGCTGTCTGCATAGTTTTAGCTTTCTGCAAACTCACTTGCTCTTCCTTTAAGAAAGTTTCCCTCTAGTGTGCTGTCCTTTTTCACAGCCTTACTTATGTGTTCTTACCTCCCTGATATTAATGACAGGTTTTTCTTTTTATGAGTGTTGTCACCTTGAGTTCTCAAGCTGTCTTCTGAGACCCCTTTTTCCCTGGTTTAAATGTGACATGGGGAGTCACATTGAAAAACTGTTTCCAAGATGTGGCACACATCTATCATCCCAGCTTTTGTGGAGACTAAAGCAAGAGGATCACCTTCAGGAGCCACACCTGCTGGGTTTTACTCTTGGCCCCATCGATTACTAGCTATGTGACCTAGTTCAACTGGTTAAGTTCACTGTGCCCCATTTTCCCTGTAAGAGAGAACAAGAGTAACAACACATAACTTTTAACGTTAGAGAGACTAACAAAGTTCCACTTTATACGTGCTATTATTGTGATCAATTTTATTTTCAGATATTACTATGATTTCCATTGCTGTTTCTGTTTTATATGTGAAGAAACTACAGTCCTTGAGAGCTTGATCTTTTACCCAGCATCCTCCAGCTGGGAAATGGTGCTGCTTGGATTTGAACCCTGGTAGACTCCAGAATCGTCCCTTCTCTTCACCTCACCACATTACCTTTCACAGAGGACAAGGGGAGGAAAATGGTGGTCATGCCACAGAATTATCGGTGGGGGTAATATTGCCAGGTTAAGACCAGCGCATCAAGTTAAGTTAAATTTCAAGTAAACAGTGATTATGTTTTTAGTATAAGTATGTTCCACATATTATTGATATGTATAAAATAGGTACTTATTATTTATCTGAAGTTTCGATTTAGCTGGGGATCCTGTAATTTTTATTTGCTACATCAGGCCTTTCAAGGAAGGGGCTTTTTCATATTATATCCAGTCCCCTCTTGAAATCCCATGTGTCACTCCTCACCTCTTGCCCTCCATCTCCCAGGAGTCCCTGTCACCATACCTGGGGTCCTTTGCATCCCTCAAGTGAATCAGGACAGAAACAGTGAGGTGAAATGTGACTTCGTTTGGACTGAGAGGTGACATCTTTCCTTCTCCTTGACTGTAAGGGTCCTGTCCCTGAGCTTCACCACTAGTTTGAGCCAGGAGAGAGGTACAAAGCCAGGAGGTTGGTGGCTCATCACCTCTCCTGAGGGAGATGAGTGAGGTGGGGGAAGCTCATTCATGGTTCTTTGTTTTCTTGCTGTGGAGCCAGACAAAGTACACTCCTCTCCTCCTTCCCGTGCTGGTAGGGGCTGCTTTCTTGGCCACCAGATCGAGGACAGATTGGATCAGCGTGAGTTCGTGGTAATGTTTCAGGGAGGGCTGGCCAGCTGGTGCAATTGTCCATCAACAGGCTCCAGTTGAGAGGTGCTGATGGATTGGTGGCCAAGTGCCATGTGCGGGAGTGCTGGGGGCCACATGTTCACACCCTCTTGGTGACCAGCTGGTGAAAGGTTTGATAAGATGCCCCTCCCCCTCACTATCACCCTGCATTTTAGTCTGCATGGAATTAATAATTTTGGCAAGTTGAAGGATTCTGGGAGTCCTTCTTTATTCAGTGAGTTGAGATCTGCATTGAAAGAACCAGAGTAGTTAGTATACTTGCATCTCTGTTAATTTAAGTAATGAGTTTATGCAAGACAAACATTGAACTCAGGCAAAACACCTAAATATTATTTCTCTTTGGAGCATAATAATCTGTTTTAGGTGTACCTAAGGTCATTCCTATGGGTGCACCAGTCAAGGTGGGCATCCTACACATTGTAGCTGCTTGTGTGTAATTGTTTGGTTGAGATGCACTTGGAAATGCGAGCTTAGATTTGGAGCAGTACTGGGCTTGGAGGCTGGGAACCTGTTGCACTGAGAATGGATACTTGTGGATTCTTTGGGATGTGATTTCTATGCTTGCCTAATACCGCTGGTACTTTGGGTTTAAGGCTGGGCTGGCATTCAGCCCTGAGCCTTGGCCTTGTCAGGTTCTTAGTGGTTGTGCCAAGTGACCTAAGGATAGAATTAGTTCTATCCAGAGAAACCAGTTCAGTGTGGACTTCAGAGCCTGGAGGGTGCAGCATGATGGTTGTGAAGCAAAGATTGTTTGTCAGAAGCTGGGGTAGCACAATCTTCACAAGATATCACAAATGGATACAGTTTGCATACAACATACCAGATCTTAAAGTGCAAGCCCAATGAATTCTGACAGCTGTATACACCTGTTTAACCACCACAGGAAATGAGATAGAGAATATTTTTATTATCCCATGGAGAACTCCTATTCCCTAGGTCAATTCTGCCCCTGCTTCAAGCAACCACTGATGGCTGTCACTGTGGATTGGTGCTGTGTGTCCTTGTGCTTCAATAGGATCATACGGGGTACATATATACAGTGTACATTGTAATGAGTGAGAGAGAGAGAGAGAGAGAGAGAGAGAGAGAGAGAGAGAGAGAGAGAGAGAGAGAGAGGGAGAGAGAGAGAGAGAGAGAGAGAGAGAGAGAGTTGTTGTTACATTGGCTATCTTCTTTCACTTAATGTTTTGATGTTGACATTCATCCAGGATTCCAGTGATAGTCTGCTTCTTTTTACTGATAAGAAGTCATTTATTTCTAAATATACTACAATGTGATTATCCATTCCCCTGTTGATGGACATTTGAAGTATTTCCAGTTTGGGGCTATTATAAATAAGGCTGCCATGAACATTTTTGTTTAAGTCTTTGTGTGGACATGTTTTCATTTCTGCTGGGCAACTTCTAGGAGAGAAATCACAGGCTCATATGATAGTTTTTTTTTTTCTTTTACAGTAAAAGTACTCTTCCTTAGTTTGAAGAGCAAGCTAAGCTCCTGTCCATCCCTGACACTGGGTAGGCGTAGCTAACAAAAGTTAGGTCATTCAAGAAAGCCTGAAACAATTAATAACTCTAGTCAGATCTGAATGTAGCTGATTATAATTTTGAGCTGTTATGTTTAATTCTGTAAAATTGCATGAAGCTGATACGTTATACAGGCTTGTTGATAAAATCAAATTAGGTACACTTATAGCCCCCGTATGACTTTGATTCATATGTGAGTCATGGCTAATAACTGACGTGCCATATTTAAAGGCTGACTCAATGCAGAATTCATGGGGCCACCCATCATGAGTTTCTGATCAAGTGACTTAATATTAAACGAACACGCCAATTACTTCCTTCTTCCCAGTCTCTCTGCCTTCACCTCTCACCACCTCACACCTGGATCATGTCCGTACTCCAGCAGCTGGCCTTTTGGTTTGCAAACTGCCCCCTTACCTCCATCCTGCCTTCGGGTGCTAGCTTATTCTTCCAAAACACCCTCCTCACCCTGCTCAAGACAAATGTTGCTTGCCTAACGCTGACCCACTTAGTCCTTCTGGCTGAGCTTCTTTGGTATCACCTGTGGACCTCTGGGACACTGTGCTCCTACCCCTGCCCTACAGGCTCTGGTTCAGTTGATTGTGGAGCATTCCAGTGTCTGTACTTTGAAAACTCTAGTTGATTCTCATGTGCACCCAAATTTGGACACAACTGCACACATTGTCTTAGGTTCAGGACATTCTGCCTGGCTTCTCAATTGTACCCAAATATCTCACCATGCCCAGCACGCGCCCTCTTCTCCAGTCAGGCCCCTCTTGTAGTTCGCACAACACAGCCTTCGTTGTGTTTGCCTCCCTGACTCTGCCACCCAGTGCTCCCAGCCAGCAAGACCCCACCCTTGTGTTCCTTCCCACACCATGTCCAACCTTCAAGAGTCCTTCCCGCACTTTCTTAGCTGTTCTGTTTTTCTTTTACAGCATTCATATCACCTTTTCTGGAGTGACTGACCACTTTCCTCACCTACCATTTCAGAAACCTTCCCTGGGTAGCATTGCAGATATTTTCTATGGTCATTCTTTTTATGGTATGCAGCCATCTCCTGGAAGGCAGGGTCCAGATCTCTTTGGGTCTTTACTCAGAGTCTAATCTATTGTTGGTTATATAATAATCACTGGCTAGATACATGTTGGTTGACTTCTAAAAATTATCTTTATATCTGAGTTGGAGACAGAATGTAGAGATATTACTTGGCTGCTGTACTTTGTGAGTAATTACTGCCTTGAGTTTTATGGATTGCAAGTTTGTGCCTACTCATTAATTAAACAGTAACCTTCCTGAGGTTAGAGTTTTGCTCATTTGCTTCAACACACTTTTAATGAGGACTTACTCTGTAGCAGGCCTGGAACTGAAAACTGTTATTTCGAACTCTGTGTTCCTGTATTCAACAGTTTTCCATGCACCTTCCTTAAACCTGTGAATAATTGGTGCTGATATTCAGTGCTTGGTCATGAACAATGGGCAATAATTTAATGTTTATTAAGGAGGGAATTTGCGGCTTGGATTTTTTTTTTAAGTGTTTAAACTGCTTGTGATCATAAAAGGAATGCTTAACAGCATGCATCATGCCAGAGTATTCTGATGCATCCCTTGGGGAACGCTTCCTAAATTCATTTCAATTTCCAGAGTTGAAATTGTTCCGAGATGAACACTTACACAGAAATGAAAAGGTTTGCCTACTGTGGGCTAGGTGTTTAGCTGATTGTTTTTGATTATTCTGTGCTGGTACCTCTGATACCAGAGGGAAAGTAATAGCATTATAAAGTAGTGATCCCTGTGAAGCGATATTTTAAAAACAAGGAGTATATTATGAGCTTGGCTGGGTTCTGAGAACTGTAGGAGGGAAATAGTGGATTTTGCTCTAGGGGAATATGAGAAAGAGTTTGCAAATATCTGCTGATTCTAAGCATTTGCTTGGGTTCTTTTCAGTCTTCTGACTTTAAAGCTGTGAGTTTTGGCAGCCTGAACAGAAACATATGGTCAAGAAGGATGTTAGGCTATCTTGTAGATGTTTTGTGCAAAGGATCCTTAATGCCATTAGAGTTCCTTTATAAAATTGGGAGAAGGATATAGAAGAATGCGGGGTACCTCCATTCCATCATGGAAACTGTCACCTTTTTCTCCTGTTAGTGTTATGGTACCCTCTCCCTTGCTGGGCTAGGGATTGCTGGGTGTCAATGGGACAGCTGCTTAGGGCACAGGAAATAGGAGGAATCTGGGTCAAATTGCTTCTTGCCTGGGCTTCTCCCAGGCCTCTTTTGGGCCCATTTGCCTTCTCATTTCAGAAGCTCTGGGGGCTATGCTGGGGCCCTATGAGGTGGCCCATTTTGCTTCTGAATTTCCTGTCCCAGAAGGACCAAGAATAAACCTTCTTAGAGTGTCTGTCAGTGATTATCTGCCCCTTTCTTCTGTCTCTCAACACCTTGGGACATTGCTATTGCTATGTCCTACACTTTTCCTTCTGCCTTTGTGCCAACAGAGCCTTTTCCTGGACCGTCACCATGGAATGTTGCATTTGAGAGAAGACTTTCACTCTATTGGGTTTGGGAGACAGCAACTTTCATTCCATTGGCCATGGTTAACTAGTTCTACAGCCTACACCAGTGATGGCAAACCTTTTAGAGCTTTTAGGGATAGCAAACAGCCATTTGTGGCACACATGCCATAGATTTGCTCCCATTATTCTATACTCCTTGTTGTTCCCAAATGGGCAAGGAATGTCATGTTAACATAGTAAACATTTGAAAATTAGAGGGAAATTACTCTCTGATTAGATGTACTGAGGTGACATTGGGAATATTATAGTTTTTAAAGAATTTTAAACAGGAGATGGTGTGTAGCTTTGAGGTTAAGAGCACGGTTTTGGAATCATGACTGGGTTTCAAATCCCAGCTTGAATATTTCCAGTTGACTGACATTGGGTGAGTTACTGAATTACTTTGAAGCCCAAGGAGGAGGCTGTAGGCATCAGTGAAGTCACTCTGGCTACCACATAGTAAATCCCCGGGCCCATTGTTTTGTTGACCCCACAAGGCAAATTGTGGGTTCTCCTTTCTTCAAAGGTTTGCACGCACAGTTTGTACTCTTTAGCCATAATGCTCCCCCTCAATCTTCTCTCCACCTTGGTAACTGATATTATCAGTTACAAAATTAATTTAATAAACTCTTTATTTTTAGTTTTCAGAAAAGCTTCAAAAATAGTGCAGGGAATTTCTTTGAATCCCTCACTCAGTTTGCCCTACTATGAACGTTGTATGTAAACAATCATCATACGTTTGTCACTGCCCACACATTAACAGTGGCACACGATGCTTAACTAAGCCATTTATTTCATTTCATTAGGATAGCACCAGCTTTCCTACCCAGGCCTCGCTTCTGTTCCACGGTCTCCTCCAGTGCACATCATTCACTTGGACTCTTCTTCCTTTAAGTGTAGTTGATAGTGAAGGAAGGTACATGTCATGTGCCTGTGATTCAGAGACCTGAGCCAAAAGTGTGATGTGTGTATGTTTTGCTTCGAAACTCCTGGCATAAAGCTATGCTGCTAGGAGAGGATTATACTGTGTTACTTAATTGCTTGTTTCCTTACCTACTTCTAAGGCAGACAGGGTCTATTAATAGATTTACATTTGTGAGATCTAATTTATCTTCCAGGGGCAAGCATTTAACAGGCTCATTACCACTGTTTATTAGTTGCCAAAATTTTCTAGTTCTGGTTCTTCTTGGAGTAGCATATATCACAATATTGGGGAATGTTGATAGGGTTGATTATGTTTTTTTTTTAATTCTTTTTTTTTCCAAATCCATTTTATTTCAAGAGGCAAAAGAAAAAGAAAGAAGAAGAAGCAGAAAAGAAAACTAAAACAAAATTTCAAAACACATCAATCAGGGGGCAACAATGGTATACACACTGTGTATTGTCATCCCCAAATCATTCACCCAGAGCACAAGACATCTGCATTCAATTGTTTGAACAATACCAGCACATATCTTTCTCTTCAGTGAACTCAGAAAAATCAGTAGTATAACAATATTAACTACTTTTTATGTACATGTACATATACATGTGTTGTTTTTTTCAGCTTCTCACACTAATGAGACAATACAGTGTTTACACATGTGTGTCTTATTTATTTCACTAGTGAGTATGGTCTCAAGTTGCATCCACTTACCTATAAATGTCTCCAGTTTATCCTTCTTCATGGTTGTGTAGTACTCCATTGTATAAAAATAACACATCTTTTTTATCCATTCCTCAGTCGATGGGCATTTAGGTTATTTCCAAGATCTGGCTATTACAAATTGTGCTGCTATAAATATGGTGCACTATATCACTGTGGTATGTTTTTAATTCTTTTGGGGAAATACCCAGAAGGGAGATACCTGGGTTGAATGGGACCTCTAGTCTTGGTGTTTTGAGGAATCTCCATACTGATTTCCACAGTGGTTGCACCAGTCTGCACTCCCCCAGCAGTAGAGAAGGGTTCCTTTTTCCTCACAGTCCTGCCAGCATTTGTTATTGGTTGATTTCTTGATAGCAGCCATTCTTCTCAGGGTGAGTTGGAATCTTAGTGTTGTTTTAATTTGTGTCCCTCAAATGACCAGTGATGTTGAACATTTCTTCATGTTTATTTGCTGTTCATATTTCTTCATCTGAGAAATGTATATTAACCTCAGATGCCCATTTTTGGATTGGATCTTTAAATCTGGGAAGACTGATTTTTTTGAGGTATTTATATGTTCTCAATGGTAGTCCTTTGTCTGAGGTACTGCTGGAAAACACTTTCTCCCATGTGGTGGGTTGTCTCTTCACTCTGTTGGTGGTTTCTCTTGCTGTGCAAAAGCTTTCCAATAAGATGAGATCCCAGTTGTTGATTCTTTGTGATAGTTCCTGTGTGATCAGGGTTTTTTTTTTTTTTTTTTTTTTTTTTTTTGCGGCACCGGGGATTGAACTCACAACCTCGCGCCTGCCAGGGCAGGTGCTTAAGCCACTGAGCCAAACTCCCGGCCCTTCGATCAGGGTTTTGTTCATAAGGTCTTTGCATATACCAATGTCTTCAAGAGTTTTACCTACTCTACCTTCCAGCAGATTTAATGTTTCTGTTTTAATATTAAGATCTTTGGTTCATTCCATTTAGTACATGGTGAAAGATATAGGTCTGGTTTTAATCTTCGGCATGTGTAGAGCCAGTTTTTCTAGCACCATTTATTAAAGAAGCTATCATTCTTCCAGTGAATGTGTTTGGCTTCTTTGTCAAAGATAACGTGGCTTAGTGTGTCTGGAGTTGTTTCTGCATCTTCTAATCTATTCCATTGATCTTCATTTTTTTTTTTGCCAGTACCATGCTGTTTTTAGTACAGTAGATTTATAGTATAATTTCAGGTTAGGGATTGGGATGCCCCCGTCTCGTCTTTGTTGCCCAGGATTGCCTTTGCTATTCTAGGTCTCTTCTGGTTCCAGATGATTTAGGATTGTTTTCTCTAATTCTGTGAAGTATGCTATTGAAATTTTGATTAGGATTACATTGAATCTGTATAACAGTTTTGGAAGCATGGTCATTTTCACTATGTTGGTTCTTTCGCTAAATTGGTTCTTCTTACCCAAGAGCGTGGACTATCTCTCTATTTTCTAATATCCTCTTCAATCTCCTTTTTCAGAGTATTGCAGTTTTCAATATAGAGGTCTTTTACATCCTTTGTTAGATTGATTCCTAGATATTTCATTTTTTTGGATGCTATTGTAAAAGGTATTGCTTCCCTGATTTCTCTCTCAGTGGGTTTGTTATTCATGTGTAGGAAGGCTATTGATTTTTGAGTGTTGACTTTGTAACCAGCTATATTAGTGAATTTGCTTATTAAGTCTAGTAGTCTTTTGGTGGAGTTTTTAGTGTCTTCTAAGTAGAGTATCATGTCATCTGCAAATAATGATAGTTTAACTTCTTCCTTTCCTATCTTTATTCCTTTTATTTCTTTATCTTGTCTAATTGCTCCAGCTAAAGTTTCCAGGACTATGTTGAATAAGAGTGAAGACAGTGGACATCATTGTCTTGTTCCTGATTTTAGAGTGAAAGCTTTCAATTTTTGTTCACTCAGTATGATGTTGGCTGTTGGTTTGTCATAGATGGCTTTTATCAGATTGAGATAAAGACCATGTATTCCAGTTTTCTGTAGGGTTTTTATCATGAACGGGTGCTAGACTTTGTCAAAAGCTTTTTCTGCATCTACTGACATCATATGATTTTTGTCCTGGGCTCTGTTAATATGGTGTATTATATTTACAGATTTATGTATGTTGAGCCATCCCTGCATCTCTGGGATGAATCCCACTTGAGCATGGTGTGCAATCTTCTTGATGATTTGCCACAATCTGTTTGCCAGTATCTTATTGAGGATTTTTCCATCAGTGTTTATTAGGGAGACTGGCCTTTGATTCTCTTTCTTAGTTGGGTCCTTCTCTGGTTTTTGTATCAGGGCATTGCTTGCTTCCAGGAAAGAATTTGGAAATATTGCTTCCCTTTTAACTTCATTAAAGAGTTTGAAAAGTAGTGGTGTTAGGTCTTCTCTAAATTTCTTGTAAAATTCTGTAGTGAATCTGTCAGGGTCTGGGCTTTTCTTTGTTTATAGGTTTTTAATTACATCTTCAATTTCATTTATTGATATTGGGTTATTTAGGATTTTTATATCTTCTTGATTCAGCTTTGGTAATTCATATGTATCTAGGAATTGGTCCATTTCTTCTGTATTTTTCATCTTATTAGAATATAAGCTTGCAAAGTATGATTTTCTGGATTTCTGCATGGTCCGTTGTGATTTCACCCTTTTCATGCCTAATTGCATGGATCTGAGTCTTTTCATTCCTTTTTTTGATAAGGTTGCCTAAGGGTTTGTCAATGTTATTTGATCTTTCAAAGAACCAGCTCTTTGATTCATTGATCCTTTGTATTGTTTTTTTTAGTCTCCAGTGTGTTAATTTCTGCTTTGATCTTTATAATTTCCTCCCTTGTACAAGCTTTTGGTTTAGCCTTCTCATCTTTTTCTAGAAGTTTGAGGTTCAATATTAAGTTGTTTATATGCTCTTGCTGTTTTTCTGACATGGGTATTTACTGCTATAAATTTCCCTCTTAAGACTGCTTTCATCGTGTCCCACAAGTTCCAGTATGTTGTATTGTCATTATCATTCAACTGTAAAAAGTGTCTAATTTCTTCTTTAGTTTCATGTGTGACCCATTGGTTGTTCAGTAGGGTGCTATTTAATTTCCATGTGTTTATGAAGTTCTTGTGGTTTCCTTTGGCATGGATTTCCAATTTCATTACACTGTGATCTGATAGTGTGCATGGGATAATTTGAATTCCTTTGCATTTACTTACGCCTGTTCTATGAGCCAGTATATGCTCTGTTTTGGAGAATGTCCCATGTGCAACTGAGAAGAATGTGTATTATGATGTTGTGGGGTGTCTGTAGACATCTACTAAGTCTAATTCCTCAAAAGTTTGATTTAGTTCTTGTATTTCATTATTGATTTTTTGTCTAGTTGAATCTGTCTTTTTGTGACGGTGGGGTATTGAGGTTTCCCAATACAATTGTATTAGGGTTTATTTGATTTTTTTTGTGTGTTAGTAATTATTTTACATACTTGGGTGCACTGGTATTTGTTGCATATATATTTAAGGTTGTTATCTCTTCCTCTTGGACTGTTCCCTTTATGAGGATATAGTGACCTTCTTTATCTCTCTTAATCAGTCTTGGTTTAAAATTCACTTTGTCTGCAAATAGAATAGCTACCTCTCCTTTTTTCTGGGTTCCTGTCACGTGGAGTATTTTTTTCCGTCCTTTGACTTTCAGTCTTTGAATTTCTTTTTTAATTAAATGTGTTTCTTGTATGCAGCATACTGGTGGATCTTACTTCTTGATCTGTTCTGCCAGTCTGTGTCTTTTGACTAGTGAATTAAGACCATTAACATTGATGGTCATAACTGAAATGTATTGACTTATCCTTGTCATGTTTTTTCCTGTTGTTGTCTCTCCCCTGTTTCTTCCCTCCCTCTAATTGTTTGCCTTCCTTGGTGGATTCCTTCTGTTGGGGTTCAAGGAGCTGTAGTCCTTATTATCTCTTTCTAGAATGTCTTTCAGAACATTTTAGAGTGCTGGTTTGGTGGTCATAAATTTTCTTAGATGTTCTTTGTCATGGAAGTATCTTATTACTCCATCAATTTTGAAAGATAGTTTCATTGGGTGAATAAATCTGGGTTGAAAGTTGTTTTCCTTTAGAATTTGGAGTACTTCACTCCAAGCTCTCCTTGACTTGAGAGTTTGTGCTGAGAAATCAGCTGTAATTCTGTTGGGCTTTCCTTTATAGATGAATTGTTCCTTTTCTCTAGTAGGTTTTAGGATTCTATTCCTGTGTTGAATTTCTGGA